>NDGN011312839.1:0-14825 GCA_002564285.1 Tympanoctomys barrerae | reverse complement strand
GGGGCGCTGTGGAGGGAGGTTTCCACTTGCCTGCTTGCGGGGTTGAAAATGATCAGAAGGAGAAGAGCTCTGGAGCCTCTGCACTGATCAAAAGAAAAATATAGGGGAAAAGATTATAAGTTGTCTATGATTTATTATTTTTTGCCTCTTAATAATCTTTGAAAAATTATAGCACAATTTTGAATAGAATTTTTACTGAGTCTTGGATTTAGACTGTTATTTAAATGAGACTTTATTGAGACTGGCATGTAGCAGTTCTGGGTCAACTATATGGATTAAATGAGGAAGCGTTATCTAACAACTGGCCAGAATAGGACTTGCCAAGATCCACTGGGTGTGTGTGAACATCTGTCCAGGAGGTAAAGATCGAAGTTTTCAGCAGCTTCTAGGATCTCTTTTAATCCTGAAATCCTCTGACTTAATGAAAATGACAAATTCCTGGAGAAGTTTGCCGGGTCTGCCTTCTTTCCTATCCCTTCTACAGACTGATGTGGAGTCGTTAAAAAGTTGAAAATACAGAAAGGTTGATGGGACCTCAACCTATTCTGGATAGTTCTTTGCTGCGTAATTTAGCCCTAGTAAACCCTTGTTTTTCCTGAGACCACTGAGGATTCATCCTGAAATTCATGCATTCAATCAGAACAGGTAAGTAAAAATGAAGTAGTTAGTTCAAGAAGCACCAGCTGAGGGCATTGTATGTCTAGGTGCAATCTGAGAGTGGGGGACACAAGGGCTGTAGGGGCACAGTGCTTTGAGGAATTCATCATCAGTAGTAAATAGGACCATGAAAGCCAATGATTACAGTCTGGATCCCCGGAAGGATAGAAGTGTGTAGCAGGAGAGAGTGACTGCAGGTGAGGGAAAGTGTTGCTAAGGCGACCAATATCAAGCAAGTTTCAAGTGTGAGGAGGATCTTACCACAGGAGTAAAGGGCATCACAGGCAAATATAGCATGTGGGTCAAGGAGCAAATTTGTCCACCAAGTGGTATATCAGAGGAGCTGGAGCTGGGAGAATGGAGTGCTGTGACAGGAGACTGCGGCTATGAGGGCTTTTTTTTTTTTCCCCCACGCTAGGGAGCTTTATCCTTATCCTACAGAGACTTCAGCTACCTGTGGCCCTTAAATCTTATTACCCTTTGGTGAGCAGATAGAAGATGGATTGGAGGGGTGTGACTGAGTGTGTACACGTGTGAATGCACATGTTCAGATATGCATGCTCTAGATCAAGTAAAGTGCAAGGCCCAGGGATGTAAGGAGGTTTTTCAAGTAGCCATTGTCTTAATCTGTTTCTAAGCAAGTCTCTATTCCTTATTGCCTTATTTACCTCTTGTAGAGGAAAACATCATCTGTTGAAGATTCCAGCTTTTGGCAAAGCAGGAAGCTGGGGACATCTCTTGCCCAAGGTCACTTGGCTAGGGGCTGGCATCACCCTTGATTTCTTGGCTCTTGATCCAGTACTCTCTTCCTAGTATCTTTCTGCTGTTTGGATGCTCTGAGACCCACAGGACAAATTCAGACAAAGAAGACGATCAAGAACATTTTATCAAGGTGGGTACAATGGCCTTTCTTCCCCAGTAGGTACCCAGCATGTGACACGTCTAGGGCCATTTGGACACCTGTATGCCTCACTTGAAAAGCTCCTGGCTGTATCATTTTGCTAAAGAGTTCCTTTTCCATTAAGGGCCAAGGAATATGTCACTTACAGTAGCTCTTTGGCTCAGTGACTTTTGTGCAGAAAAGACCACGCTTCCTCCTTGCTCACCTAGCATCCAGTGCAGCAGGTTTAGTGCTGTGTGCTCCCGGAGTCTGGGGACCTCCTGAGCAAAGGAGCCATTGCTCTTGGCTTCCTGGTTGTAGCTCCTGGGCCTAGCTTTGTACCTGGTACAGAGTGGGGCGGGGTCAAGTATATATAATATACATTAATATTAATATATGTTAATAATATGTTATATATATTTAATATGTATATATTTAGTACAGGGTCTCATTATATAGATCGGACTTGTAGTGACTCTCCTGTGTTCAGCCTCCCAAGAGCTGGGATTACAAGCGCACACCACCACACCCAGTTTCAGTTGCTGTCTCAGTGCCCCTGGGGTCGGGGCCAGCATGGCAAGCAAGGGTTCGAATCCTGGCTGTTGCTCTCTGCCTAAGCAGGTGCT
Organism: Tympanoctomys barrerae; assembly: GCA_002564285.1. Classification (NCBI taxonomy): domain Eukaryota; kingdom Metazoa; phylum Chordata; class Mammalia; order Rodentia; family Octodontidae; genus Tympanoctomys; species Tympanoctomys barrerae. The sequence goes on along the minus strand of NDGN011312839.1, from coordinate 12,662 downwards.
TTTATCTGCTGAGCTAACTGGCTGGCCCTACAACGAAATATTTGATAAATCACTAAATTGGTAAATTTTTGAATCAAAAGTTGGGCCCTGAATCCCTCTACATGGATCTATTACGAGGTGGTTTGGACTCTGACTACATTATTTTCTTATATCATGTATAAGATTGATGGTGATTTTCTAAGTAGAAAAGCATTAGGCTTGGATAGTTTTCTATGTACTTTTTTTCTCTAAAGCCCAATGAAGTTGGTAACTTCTGGGTTCGTTGCTCTTTTGCATTGCATTGATCCTAGGAAATTAACTGCTGCTGGACACTTCCTACTGGACACTTTTATCCTGGAAGATTTTTTTTTAATAAAAACGAGAACTAAGTTAAAGCTGTTCCTACAGTTTAGATTTGTTCAGGGCCTTTGGGAAGAAACATTCCCTTGCTTAAAAATTTTGTTTTCTTCTGTCAAATTCCATCCTTGTTTAATCTTGTTTAAACAATTAGAATCACCTTAAGGAAGCCACAATGGGGAGCCAGCTGAGGGAGCCACCATGGAGGGGAGGGGGCTGGGGACCATAACAGCTAGGTTCTCTTTTCTCTTCCAGATTGCTCGTTCTTTGTGTTAAAGAGGGCTGTTTACATTTTTCTACATTTGACTGAAACTCTCAGGCCTGATTCAGACAAAGCTGTGAGAGGTGGCCCTGGGCCTGGACAGAGGGTTTGCTGGGTCACTTGTGGGGAGCAGCAGGCTTTGGTCTGGAAAAGGGAGACCCCCTTTGCTTGAAGACATACGAATACTTTCTTTGTTCTTCGGCTTCACTTTTTCTGGAGGCTTATCTTTCTGGTAGCTGTTGGTGGCTCTTGAGATGGGGTGGCTCACGACAGGAGCTTACACAGGATACTGAAGCCACATGGTGTTAGGTAGGGGCAGAGGCGGGTATCTGGAGCCCGGGGAAGCCTAGGACTGAGGAGCCTTGGACCTGCGCAGTGAACATTCACTGTGGTGTGGAGGGGGTAAGTAGTCACACTTGTGCGTCCTCTTGGAAGTATAAGGAGTTGAACTAGGGCAGATTAATGATTGGTCATCTTGACAACAATCGCTAACACATACTGAGCACCTTGGTTACACTGGGCGCACTGCATCTAGGTCTACATCCCACCCCTAGAATACTCTTCTTGGAGTATATACTATTACTTCCATTTTAGCAAGAGGTAGCAAGAGGTTTGGAAAGGTCAGCGTTAATTGAAGAACTTGCCAAGAGGTGGGACCCGGGCTGAGCTCAAGATCTTGTTCACTTTTATTATGTCTATCTATTCATGGGGCTTAAAAGTCATGAGAGTTTTCCAGAATGCCATAAAATATGATTTATTGAATTTATTCAAATAAATAAGGAGCATTCCCCCCGCTCCAGCAAACAAATGCTTGTATTCTACGCTGCATTACTAAGCAGCAAATGCAAGCAGCCCCGACCACGAAAGCTGAAGCTGTTGAAAGGCAGCTTCTGAGTTCTCTCGTTAATAGTTTGTATTCATTCACTATTTTTTGGGCTTGTGCTAGTTCTGGCTAACAGAAAAAACAGTAACAGGCACTACACGTATGAAATCTGCGGTTGAAAAAAGTCTGTGTGTTTAGAGTTTTTTAGTTCACTGGAAAAGTTGCTAACATTTGATTTAAACAGTGCATTCCCCAGGCAGTTTTGCCTCTGCAGAACCACTGATTCTGAGCCATATGGAGAATCAATGGTGAAAACAGGTGTGCATCAGGGAGCTGTCCTGAAGTATGGACTTTTCTTGCAAGTTCTGAAAGATGTTGCATACTATTTTATAGGCAGATAATTAATCTTCCATGTCCTTTCTACTTAGGATACTATCAGAAGTATTTAAAATGTTCAAGTACACTGATGGGCCCAGAAACTTGGGCTGAGATTTCTAGAATAGAGATGGAGGTGGAAAGGTAGTATTTTCCTAGAATCTTAGAAATTATTGAAGACAATGCCCTGAGTGGGCCACTGCATTCCCAGGAATCACCTAGTGAATTATCTTCTTCTTGGAAAGTTCTCTGACAGGCACAGACTCACAGACGATCGTTTTTCATACCTTGCAAACCTTCTCCCACAGCGAGGACAAGAGCATCTTAGTGACTTTTCCTGGCATCAATTTCTTATCTGGGCTTGGAAGGTAGGAGTACCACTGATTTCCAGTGTTTAGCAGGATCAGCACTCTTTCTACTTTTGTTATATGGCTGTTGTTATGCAGAAAGCTCCATGAACAAAATGTCTATGTCCCTTTGGAAGGTAGAGATGAATGATTAAGTTGGTTGAGAGAATATCAAAACTATAATAATGACAATGTAGATTTCCAGATTACTTCTAATTTTAAGTTTCTGCATTGTGCAAGGACTGGGCTCCAGAGGGTAAGGCACTAATGAAATTACTTTGTTCCACTTTGTACTTGTGAGAAGGAACAAATGTTCAATAACAACAAAAATAATAGTAATATGATTTTGGTTTGGGTGGAGGCCTTGGAATTTCAGAGATGGAGAGCATATGGAATACATTCGTAACTTTATATAAGACCCTATAAACTGATTGGGTTCAGATGAGAAACATTTGTCAGCAAAGTTCCCATTACTGGGTGTGGTGGGATCTGGCTTGGGCTTTTCCTGGAGGGGCTGCCTTAGAAGACGAGACACTACCATTAGCAGTTGCGGTGGGGAAAGCGCTGCAGAGAATTCTCCTTATCTTCCTGTGTTCCAGGTCAAGGAATGGTTGAAATGGCTTAAATTGTTCATTTCAGCCTGTCATAGGGAAAGTTTGATGGATCCAAATGGAAACCTGAAGTACTCAGAAAAAGGCCTGCTCCAATGATCAGCCATGAGAAGTTTGGATTATGAATTCATCCCTAGATGGTCTTCACTATTCTGTTACCAGTAATGGGATGTGGACTTTAGTGAAGTTATTGTAGGTTTGGGGAATCCAGAAGATAACATATGTTGAGTTTCCAATTCTAGTGGTTGGTTGTGGTAAACTGTGGTGCAGTTTGGGTTCTGTGTACATAACAACAATACCCGCCCATCTAGTACTTGGGCGGAGCATCGCTCTGATGACAACACAAACTGACAGTGGCTACAAGTGTGCTTCAGAAAAGAGGGAGTTACTGAGTTCAATCCCTGGTTCCGCCAAAAAAAAAAAAAGAGGAAGTTGAAGATTTTCCCGGAGGACGCTGTCCTTGGGGCTTCTTGCTCCTCTGTGGTTTGGCTTCTCTAGTTGGGTGGCCTTGGCGAGCTGCTGTTCTTATTCAGTTTCCTTGTTTCTATTTTAATCATTGTTGCTACCAATCATTATTGCATATTCTAGTGGAATAGTTTGCAAATATTTAAAAATGAAATTGAGTTAGAGGTTTATCAAATAGCGATGTTTGCCATATTTTAAGAGTGGTTCTAACATATGTGGAATATTAACAAAGTCAAAGTCTGTTTTTAGCAGGTTTCTGCTTTGTGATGTGAAAACTGTTCTTTTAAAGTTTTGTTTGACACAAGCCAGCTTTGTGGAAATTGGGTATTGGCAATAGGTGTCTTGGCATTGGAAGCAACAGTGGGAAAATGGATAAATAATGAAGGGGTGATATGCAGATGGATGATGTAATAATCACCATTGCATCATCCTTAAGTCATTCTTAAGTGCCCTGTATGTCATTAATAGAAACACAGGTATGCCTAAATCTAGGACAAGAGGCAGAGAAGCTTGTATTTCTTATCTTGTCAAAACAGAAGGGCTTCTTGGAAGAGGAGGGAATTTGGAGAGATGGCCAGGAAAGATGCTGACCGAGCAGGGGCGTGACGGCAAGGCCACCCCGTGGGGCTACTGTTTTAGATCCTATGCATTTTAAAACAATTTCCACCATCTCTGTAAGTCTTTGGTCTAGTTCACATATTCCAAGTCATGCTAACCTCTAATGAGATTAGCTCTACCACCCTAGCTAAGCCGTCTCCTCCCTATAGACTTCAGTCCTCAACCTTTTGCCTGCATCTCAGCTGTACATTTCACCGTGTATGGGGCTTCTCCAAGTGCATGTCCAGTTGGGACCTCATAGTCAAAATGTGTGAAGTAGAATATTCTTATCTTTCCCCCTTTTTTCCTGTCCTAACATCCAGTTTTACCCTGAAATGCATGTCACATTCTTTAATTTTATTCCTGTTGCTACCGCTACAATCCTCATTGGAGGTCCAAGTACATCATAACTAATGTTTCACCATGGCTGTATTTCCCACTGCCCTGCCCCCATGTTCCTTTTTTCCCCATGTTTTAGGCTCAAATAGCCTTCCATATGTATATTTAGTAATATTCACAAAAGGCTTAATACGTATGCAAGATCTAACACTCAGTAAATGTGTCCCGTATTATACCACGTCGAGCTGCATTTGAGATGCCTATGCTCTTGAATATGAAATTGTAAAGCAAAAATGACAGAACAAAAGGGAGAAAGATTTATATAAAAGAATATGGAGGAAGATATTCCAGGCATAAGAGATAGTAGCCTATTTGCTGAAGGAGGACCCAGAAGGCATTGCCAGTCAATGATAAGCTTGCATTGAAATGTAATCTTATATACCTTGGTTAAGGACCTAGACAAGTCTTCCACCATCTATGAGCTTGAGTATTAATCTCATTTGGAGAACTAAGAATTAAACTCGATCATGGCTAAGGTTCCTCTTGGGGGACAATGCGACTAATCATTTTATTGACTTTTGGGGTCATTTTCCAGCTCTGCCCAAGGGTTTAGATTGGTGATTTGGTTTCGAAAATTAACAATTCAATGCATTCCATAGACTTGGAGTTTTGAGATACTAAATACCACCATAGACAGACCAATGTATATTGATTCAGCAGATGCATGAGTTAAATACTTCTTCAGAACTAATAGGCATCACCACTCTTTTAAATTTACTATTGTTTATTATTATTATTATTATTATTATTATTAATTATTATTATTATTTGCGGTACTGGGGATCAAACTCGGGATCTTGTGGTTACCAGGCAAGCACTTATGCTACTGAGCTATTTCCCTGGCCCCGCATCACCATTCTTGTGAATGATGGTGATGTTTTTGCTGATCCCCAAGATGGGTGTGTCTGCAAGGCCCCTGACCTGGGGCAGCACTGAGCCACCACTTAGTGCTCTTGTAAGAGTGCAACTCATGCTCTACTCTCAAATCCCAAAGTTCCACCGCTGTCCTCATTCATTACACTCTTAGCAGTGTTTCAAAAGGCTAAGGCCCTACACACCATGTTAGCCCATCAGATAAAGCCTAGGGTGTGGATATTAAGGTCCTCCAGTGATGGGGTGCAAGAGGAGTGTTCTCACCCTGAGCACAGGCTTTTGGCAATCTTGCTTCAGAATGTTTATTAACTTGTGTCACGAGAGAAATTATGAGATCGATACAACTTCAACTTTAAATATTATAGCGTTTTTTTCAAAATTGCTAATGTTGGTACATAGCCTAATTTCTCTGATTTATTAAATGCCAAAATATCAGTTTTGAGGAGTAGTGCTATGGGTCTGGGAATCATCCCAGGAAAATAAATCGTATGTTTTAAAATTCTTCCTAAACCTGGGAAGACTTATTGTCATCACGGATAATAAATTTGGTCAGCCTAACAAGTCTAGGAAAAGATTAATTTTGGTTTCAAGACAAGATTAATAAATGGAAATCCTTCACTGTGTGCATTCTTGGCTTTTCCAGCCAAGCTAATTTGCTCTCAACATCGTCTCTATCTATTCAACTTGCCTTCTCTTGCACCGCTAGCAGAGTTCACCTCGAGCAGACTTTAACTTTCCCTTCTCTCCATGGAAATGTGTCGTCGGTGTCTTCCCAAATGCATTCCATCTGGAGGTTTCCCGTGACCAGGACATCCCGCTGGCACATCCCACAGTTATGTGATAGGGAGCAAAACTCTTAACCTCTTTGCCTCCTTCTGTGTTTAATCTTGCAACGGGAGGGTACACTATTAAGGACCTGTTGAGGCCTCGAAGCTATGGCTCAACATGTGGAAAATGGCATGCATTTCTCTTCTTTTATAAAAGCTAGCTTGCAGAATCAGTTAAAAGGGAACAAAAAGAGCATTCTGGCTTTGCCTAAATAGAGATAAAACACAGAAAGAAGAAAAACATTTCTATCTCTCTGTAAAATGGACTACTTTCAACTTTAGATAAAGTTTTCTTTGTTATTCCTGATGTCTGTCCTACAGGGACAAGGTCATTCTGACTACTTCTGCTCCTTTGAGACCTCCTCCCCACTTAGGTCATCATGATCTGAGTCCTATTATCAGGTTGAACCATGGGATGGCTTTTTAATAGGTCAGAATGGTTTAGTAGTGGTAAATTTCACACAGTCAGCTGAATGCAAAAGTCTTTAGTTGATGTTACTTCCTTGGTCTTACCAATGTTGTCATCCTTTCTACCCCTACCATATCCCTTTGACCAACCCAATACTTCTATTCATCTTTTCAGGATTTATTCAAGGATGGGCTTTATCTCTGCAGGCTTCTTGGATCTGTTGGACTCTCATGACACTACATGCGCTTCCCTTGTTGTGTTCCTTGAAGTTGAGGTACCAGTGGGGAATAGATGGCACACTTGGGTGGGGGGGTATTAAGGGGAGTTTAATGTGAGCACTGCACATAAAGATGTGCTTGAAATGAAGGGAAGCTAGCAAGGGGGCCAGCAGTAGCAGGCAGCCTTTGCACACTGAGGCCTGAAGAGGAAAGACGTTGCCGCAACCTCAGGAGAGTCACAGGAAGCCAAGAGAGGCTTCCGCATAGGAAACGTGGCTTCCTGGAGAGCCGTGCAGCCACTTCCAGCCCTCACGCAGGCAAGGAGGAAGCCAGGCAAGAAGTGCTCTGTCTGTTCTCTCTTCCTGTTCCATTGTCTCTGCTTCTGCTTCTCATTTACAGAACCCAGTCAGAAGCCAGAGAGCAAGGAGCCTGTCGTCCTCACAGGGGCAGAGCCAGATAGCGGGGCTCTACTGAGGTCAGGGAGGCTGCTGTGTCAGGAAATGCCTGGAAGAGCACTGATGACCTTCCTGCCAACTTCTGTTCTTCTTAAATTTCCATTTGTGTCTCAAAGGGCGGGGGTGAATCTGGCAGAATCAGATAATTTATCCTTTGTGAGGATAAATTTGGAATTTGTTTCCGCTAGTGGCTCACAGGGAATGTGCACCTTCAACTTTACTGGTTATACTAGCAATTATTAATATTTTAAGATATTAGATTCAGGTATAAAGAAATAAAATGTTAGAGATTCAGCTATAGCCGTTTACCCCAAATGCTTCCATCCTCTGTTTCACAGGTAACCGTTTTCTAAAGTGTGTTCTGGGCCTTCCAGTGCAGCCAGGCAGGCCCACACCAGGTGCACAGTGGCCTGCTCACCCCCATTCCCACACAGGGCGGGGTCATCTACCAACTCCAAGCCAGCCCTACATGTTACTTCCTCTTCGCACAGGGCAGCAGAGGCAAGGACTTTTCAATCAAGCTGCTCCTGGGCAGGGGCAATGCTCAGAAAGAGAAGGGAGCAGGCAGACCCCACAACTGTTATCAGGTCCAACCGTTCACTTGAACCTCTGCCCCATGCCAAGCCCAGCAGAGATGGGAGGGCTGGTCTTATTGCCCATCTATCAGCAGGAACAAGGACATGCCATTGGTTGGATGCTGACCACAGTTTGAAATGAAAGGACAGAGGGACCTCTGGTGCCAGGAGGTCACAAGTCACCCAGAGGCCCTAAAGCTAGGCAGAAAAACACCATGACTGGCTGTACCCCAAGACTGCAGGTCTTGGAAAAATCTACTTATTAAAAACACAGAATTTTTCTTCTTTCACTCCATCTTTAAAATTTTTTTATTATTTTAAATCTTTTCTTCATTGTTTTTTAAAGAGGGAGTTGGGAGTTCTTTTCTTTCTCCTACCTCTTTTTAGTATTGTTTCCCCTCCTTTGTATTTTTCCCTTTCAACGTTTTTCTCTTCTATTTTGCATACTTTTCTCTGTTTGTTTCTTTTCCATTTCCTTGTTCGTTCTTTCTTGTGACTATTTTCTAGCAATATTAATTTTTTTCTGACTCCTTAATGGGATCCTTTATCTCTTTTTTCTACTCCTTACATCCCATTGGTAAAATTTCAAATTCTACTTTTTTCATTCTCTGGTTTCCCTCTCCCTCCACCTTTACTAGTATAACGACTAAGGTTTTTTGAATCTCTAGATAGGGAGCTAGTTAATTTTATGCCTTTGCTGTTAAATACTGTTCTATTGTTAGTAGAGGTAAAGTTCCATTTAGTAAATATTTATAGTAGGTCAATAGTAGGTAAATAATTGGTTTGTCTTATTGCTCATACTATAACTATAGATCTCTTTTCTATGGCTAAGGGTGGTGTATTATTAGTTCTTAGGGTTTATTAACATTCAGTTTGTACTTGATGCTATATTGGTCATTGATTTTATTACTATAGCTGAGGGCCATAGCTATTGCTATTAACTGTTTCCTGGGATGCCAATATTTGCATTTCTCTGACTCATTAATAATACTATAGCCCATTCCTGAAGAACTGAGTACTGAGCAAAATACACTGCAATCTTCCATCTTAACTAAACAGATGATTGAATTCTGAGACAGAGGCCTAGGCCCATAGTCAGCCTTACCCAGAAGATACTATTGAAAAGTAGACATTAACTAAAGAGGTCTCCACACGAGAAACAAAGCTTTCCACTACAAATAATCCACATGCCTTAACACAAGTGAGCAATTAAACAAACAAACAAAAAAATGGGCACTCAAGCAGACGAGCTAACAAAATACCTCAAAACAAACCCTCCCATCTCCTCCAAAGCTGATCCCTGGGGCATAAAAGGGGAGAAACCAGAATCCACACGTCTGAATTATTCAAAACAATATTAGGGCAATAATAAAACAGATCAATAAGGCATTTGACATGCTCATAGAAGCTATAAGTAGAGACTGGGCCAAATAAAAAAGATCTGTGAGTTGATAGAAGACACTAGTAAAAATTTAGCAGAGCCAAACAAAGTGACGCAAACCATGAATGACCAGCGTAGAGAAGGATGAGAGTCCATGAAAAGGTTCTAAATAGAATTTCTGAAGATTGAAAGTTTTATCAAAAGCATGGGCAGCCAAAGTAACCATTGCAAAGACAGGGTGTCAGAAATACACCACAGGGCTGGCTGTTGTGGGTGATGAATTAGGGAGGATACCTTACAAACAACAAGATGGCATGAATAATAGATCCCCCACTTGATAAATAATGCAACAGAGACTAATCCAAGATTAATTGGAACGGGTAAATAAATCAGAAGACATCAAAATTGCATAAAAACCCCTATTTGCTGAAATAATAGCAGAAAATTTGACAAAGGAAGATAGCTTAACATACAAATAAGTAAGGAATATAGAACCTCAGACAACCATAAATAAAATGGAAAAGAACCTCTTCATTACAATCACAGGCACAGGCACAAAATCCTGGAAATTCAACAGAAGGTCAGAATCATTTTTGAAGGAGGAGAGATATGGTTTTGCTATGTAGTTCGGGGTGGCCTTAAATTCATTTATGTAGCCTACCCTGGCCTCAAACTCACAGTGATTCTTCTACCCCAGCCTCCCAGGTCCTGGAATTACAGTTCTACAGCATCACACTTGGCAAGAATAGGATCTTAAATGTGGTTAGAATAAAGCAATAGGTATCTTATAAAGGTAAGCCCACTAGAATTATGGCAGACTTCTCAGCACATACCTTAAAGCCAGGAGAGTTTGGAGTGAAATGTTGGAGTCACTGTTTCAAGAGAAAACAACTTCCAACCCAGGCTGATATATCCTGAAAAACTAACTTTTAAAGTTGATGGAGAAATGAGATATGCCCATGATAAAGGGAAGCTAAACATTTATGACCACCATACCAAAAAAGCATTACAAAAAACTATAAAGGATATCCTAGAGACAAAAGTTCTAATAAAAATATCAGATAGGGTGAGTTGTTCAGGAGAACAAAAGATAGGGTATCTGCAGCAAGAAAGTAAAGCAATAACAGGAATAAATCAATACCTATATAAAAACTCAATGTGAATGTTTTTTAGCTCTATAATCAAGGGACATAGACTGGAAACATGGATCAGGAAACAAAATCCAATGGTATTCTGTATATAAGAAGCACCTTTATCCCATGAAGAAATTCACAGACTAAAAATCAAATGATGAGAAACAATATTCCATACAATGGGAACCTGAACAAAAAGTAGATGTAGTTCTCCTGCACTTGGACAGACGGACTTCAAATCGGAACTGATGAGAAGAGGTGAAGAAGATACTCACGTTATTGGTTAAAGGGGGCATTGCTGAATAGCTCAATTGTTTAAAGCACTGCTTGGGCAATGCAGTGAGGTGCCTAATACGCTGGTTCGATTCCCAGCTCTGGAAGCTGCACCAGACCTGCCCTTAAGGCAGCCTGAAGTAGCCAAAAAACAAACAAACACACAAACAAAAAACATCACCCTCCAAAAAAAAAAAAAAAAACCAAGAAAAGCAAAAAACAAAAAATCTCCCAGCAAACCAAACAAGCAAAAAACAAAAATAAAACAAAACCCTTCTCAACTCTTGAGGGCCTGCCAGTTCAGTTATTTAAGTGCCTGTGTATATAAACACTGTCACGCACAGGATACCATGGTTCGATCCCCAGCTCCACATGCCTTACCAGACCTGCCCTTAAGGCAGCCTGAGTCAGCCAAAAAGAAAAACCAAAACCAAAACAAAACAAACAACAACAACACACTTCTCATTACTGGTCAAGGGAAAACTAAAAAGAAAGAGTAATTATCAGCACATAGTATATGCATTAATCAATGGTGCTCCCAACTTTATGAAACAAATAATGAGACATTAAAAAAACATGTAAATACAAATGTAGTTTAGGGGGAACTTCATTATACTACTAACATAAACAGACATATCAATTAGAAAAAGTTAAGAAAAATATCAGAGATGAAGTAAACTTTTGAAGAAATGGACTTAATAGATATCTATAGAGTGTTCTACTCAACAGCAGAATATACATTCTTCTCAATGACACATTGAGCTTTGTCTAAAATAAATGATATAGTAGGCAATAAGGCGAGGTTAGACATAGGTAAAAGAATTGAAATTATACCCTGATCATAGCACAATGAAACAAGAAATCAATGGCAAAAGAAAGCACGGAAGGTTTAGAAGTACATGGAGACTAAATACTTTTTTTAAAAACGCATTTGGTATAGGATCTTACTACACAGTTTGGACTCATAGTGATTCTCCTGTTTCAACCTCCCTGGTGCTGGGATTACAGGCGTGTGCCACCATGGCTGATCTTGGTGGCTGGCTTGATGTGCCCAGGGTGGGGCTGGCATGGCACGTGGTACAGGGAATAGAATCCAGGTTCCTGTGCTTGCCTAGGTAGGTGCTTAGACAGCTGAGCTATCTCAGTGCCCGCAACACATTCTTAAATAAGTAATGGGTTACAGAGTGAATTAAGGAAGAAAAAAGAAAGTTTCTAAAACTAAATGGCCATGCCAGTGCAGCATGCTAGAACTTATATCACACAATGAAAACAGAACCAAAAGGGAAGTTAGTAGTGGACTGGCCATATCAGAAAAGTAGCATAAGCCCAAATAAATAGCCTAATGATGAGCCTCATGATCCTAGACAAACGAGAACAACCCAAACCCAGAGTTAGTATAAAGAAGGAAATTACACAGATCAGATCAGAAATCAATGAAACTGAGACAAACATTTACAAAGAATTAATGAATTAAATAGTTGGCTCTCTGAAAGAATAAACAAAATAGACAACACTTTGCCAATATAACAGAAAAGGAGGGAAAGATCCACATCAGTGCAATTAGAAATAAAAAAGGTGAAATCACAATAGATATTGCCAAAAAAAATTATTAACTACTTTGTAAACCTATAATCAATTAATTGGGTCATTCAAAATATATGGATAGATTCCTAGATATATATGATTTACCAAAACAGAGCAAAGATTTAAAAACCCTGAATAATCCAATAATAGGCAATGAAATTGAAACAGTAATAGAAATTTACCAAATAAGAAAAGCCCATTTCTGGATAGAGTGACTGCTAAATTCTACAAACATTTTAGAAAGACTGAACACCAATACTCCTCAAGCTCTTTAATGAAATCAAAGGGGAAGCAGGACTCTCAAATCTATTTCTGGCTAATAGAGTTACACTGACTCTCAAACTATGCAAGGATTCAACTGAAAAAAAGAACTGTGGGCCAATCTCTAATGAATATAGAGGTAAAAATCCTCAACAAGAAACTGGTAAACAGAATGCAATATGCCACCAAAGAGGTCACACATCATGGCCATGTGGACTTTATTCTAGGATGCAAGGATGGTTTAGCATACTCAAATAAATAAATAAATAAATATCATACATTACATAAACAGAAGCAAGGATGTTATGCCTAAGATGTTTGATATTCAGACAGATAGTGAAGTTAAACCCAACAGCATATTTTGTAGGGTAATAATAAACTTCTTTTCTGGAGTGTTAACAACCTAAGTTTTCAGACCAAAAATTAGAGAAATAGAAGGGCTGCAAGGACAGTCAACA
>NDGN011312825.1:0-14697 GCA_002564285.1 Tympanoctomys barrerae | reverse complement strand
GGGATGCATGGTTTCTTCTAGAGGCGGGGACTACTGCAAAGCTCCCCCAGGCCCTCACAGAAGAGCTGCTGGAGCCCAAGGAGCTCGCCTGCTGGGAGGGGGCTGCGGGTGCCTCCTGAGGAGGGAGCAAAAGCACCTTCAGAGAAGTCGAAAAGGCTCCGACAATGCAGGAAGAAGGAGCATCTGTGACCCCAAGATGGGGGGAGGGGCATACACACCTTGTGTCCCTTGAAAAGCCTTCTCTCCCTGGAGATGGCTTCCAGGAAGCCCTGAGCTTGTAACAAACCACAAGGAGAAAACTACTGCACCCCCAGGTGCCAGCTGAGATTCTAGGGAGAAGACAGCCCTGTCCCCACTGCTTCAGCTTCCTTGTCTGAGGGACGGAGAAACCCAGAGGCTGCTCTCTGGAAACAGCGGGTCCCAGAACACGCAAGGAGACTTTAGCAAAGGGGCTAACAGGTCTTGTTTTCCCTTGGAACACAGACCTCCAAGAAGCAAACAGTCGGCTTTGTTTTCTCTGGGCTCTGTTTTTGTTTTGCTTTTGGGCCTCAGAAGGAACGAGAAAGACACAGTGGCTCAGGTGGAACCTTTGTGTCAGCGGGAAGACAAAGCCCAGCTTAAGGGCCTTGGCAGGGTGCCCCTTGGCTTTTCCCAACCACAAAGCAAGCACCCCATCTTGTTTTAAGAAACCGTAGCCAAAAACAAAATTGCTTAGCCAACGTCGCCAAGCAGGACTGGAGACGACACAACTTCCTGTAAAACCTCCTAATTGGATAATGCGTGAATTACCGCAACTTCCCATCGAACAGGCCCGTGACTAAAAGGCCCCCTTTCAGTTGTGGCATGCAGAGTGACTAGTTGCCGGACACCTTAGGGCAACATAAGCCTCGCGATCCTCGCGCTGTCTCTGAGGAGGATTACGGCGTCTCAAGAGAGGGGAGCAGCTCCGCCGGCTCATCTTCGTGAGCAGCCAAGGGTGCCCGGTGGCGCCGTCTCTTGGATCAGTCATCCTGGGTGTGCTGGTGTCTCTTGGATCAGTCCCATCCCGGGTGTGCTGGTGTCTCTGACCACGATGGGACTCACTCAAGCTGCCACCCCACCTGGCAGCCACCGATCCCACAGGAACAATGCCAGCTGTAAGCTCTGGGCTTCAGAGACAGACAGGGCTAGTCGCTGACTCCTCAGTAGTCATGGAGGCTGTCTCAGAGAGGTTGAATGGTTTACTAAAGTCCAACAAGTGACTCATGGGGATTGAGGGCAGGAACCAGTGTGGGTTTGGCATCGTGGACTAGCGTACCCTCGACATGCCACTATTCTTCCAGATGTCATGCTGAAATTATGCAGAGTAAACTTCAAGCACTTAAAGGCAGTATGTGTGGCCTGGGATTATAAAGAATATGGGCTCTGAGCGGCAGGTTAAATTGAAAGTCACATCTGTCCACAAAGCCCTGCCTTTCCCTGTATGCACCTGATGCCATGCGTCCCCCTCAGAAGAATCAGTGACCCCTTCCCCAAGGTTAGTGTGCGGGGTGAAGCCCTAGGACCCGGATGCCACTTAGGGCAGTGAGAGCAAAGAGTCCTAGACTATTCCTAGGGCTGCAGCTTTCACCTAAAATATGCGTATTCATAGAAACAAGGATGTAGATGTGTGTTAGGCTTGTTGTACAGAGAGGAGAGTAAACTTCGGCTTTGTCAGCTTTTAAACCCTGTTGTGTGTGAAAAGAGCCACTCTGGGTTCCCGATAGCTGATTTCCCTTCATGCGCTGCCTGAAGAGGGCGCTGAGACACACACTGCGGAGATCAGCCGTGAGGTCAGAGGTCCACCACTCCTAGGAGACCTTGGGAAATGCTGCTGCTGTTGCTGCCGACCCCTGGGCCACACTTGGAGGAGCCAGTCTGGGACCTGGTTCCTACGTTGGGCCCTCACTCCAAACCAGCAGTTTTAAATAGGTTGGGGGGTTGTCTGTCTCTGTCTCTGTCTCTCTGTCTCTGCCTCGGTCTCTCGACCTCTTCTCTCCTCCTTCCCTCCCTCCTTGCCTTCCTTCCTTCCTCCCTCCCTTCCTCCCTTCCTTTCTTCCCCTTCCTTCCTTCATTCCTTCCTTCCCTTTGCTCCTCCTTTTGTTTCGCTGATCTCTAGAAAGTTCTAGCTATCCGTTAGGAAAGCTTTCACACCCCGTGTTCCACTTTCCCCAAGATAAGATCCAGGGCTGGGCTACAGACAAAAAGAGCAAGGAGAGGGAGAGACAGAGGTTGAAGGGCGCTCCAGGCTCAGGGGGGCAACACCCTTACACCACTGCCGCGCCTCTGGGCGCACTGGTCCTGCCGGCCGGCCGGCAGCAATCCTTTCACTCTGCAACAAGCCCCCGGCTGGATGAGCTGCAGGGGTGGGCAGTGCCCTGTGCCCGCGCTTCACCTGGGCAGCCCCACGATGAGGCCATTGCAGCCCCACGTTCTGGAGGAGTCTTGGGCGAGCATTCCGCAGGACGCCCAGCCCCACAACCTGCCTCTGCCCCTTCCTCTTGCCCTCCAAGATCTTCTGCCTGAGTCACCATGACTTGCCGGCACATTGGGTCTCCCAGTCAGACCCTAAGCTCCTGGGGCACGCAGGTTCTGCCTCGCGTCCCCTTGCTCCTGCCCACCGTGCCCAGCCTGATGGGTCGCCCAAAGCCCAAGCTACCCATCTATCACTTAACTCCCTGAAACTTGTATTTTTTTTTTTTTTGATTGTGCAAGAATGTAACTCTCCTCAGGTCTGCAAAGAATATCTGTGAGGACCCCAGAAGATGCTCTTTAATTATCACAGCCTCAATAAATTAACTTCTTGCCTAAGATCATGACGGGATTGTGGAAGTTCATGCCAGAAGTCACATCAGCGCCAGCGAGGGTCACGTGAGATCACTCACGGGAAAGCATCAGCAAAGCCTCCCGCCGCCGCGAACGGAAGGTGTTATCTGGTTACCACGACTTGGAGCGTGTGTTCCTACCAGACGTGAACAACCACAAAGTCGCCCAGAAGCCATAGACAGAGAGGCTTCGACGAGGCCTCAGACTCGCCCCACGGGACGGCGGTTTTGTCATTCATTCTTCTCTGAGTTAAAAGTTAATAGATTCAGACTCTCCTGGGCCAGGAAATAGAGGACAGAGGGAAATGTCCAGCTGGGTCTGCAAACCTCCCGCTTCCGGAAGCTCGGGAGTAGCCAGGTACAATTTAATACGACCCGGGGAGTGATTTCACGGGCCAAAGGAGCAGTGAGAGCACATGTCACAGCAGGAAGACCTAACAGCAAGCATGTGTTTGTCTGACTAAACACAGACATGCCATATGCACGACTCTTCCACCTTATGAAGGAGGCAGACGATGTCTCGCTTGCCTCCTGCCTGCCCAGACACTCGTCCACCCCTACTACTACTTTCCTCCTCACTGTGACGTCTTTATCATCAATGGGTTGTGACAGTGCTGGATCCCGGGTCCTATGTACCCTTCTCCTGGAACCATGACACTTTCCCCGTTTCTCTCCCTTCGAAGACCCCGGCTAAACTTTTGATTCTCTCTAGCCCTTGGGACCCACGCTAAGTCCACGGTTGATTTGCTCCTGTCGCCATAAGCCCAGTGTCCCTTAGCAAACCAGACCCCACCTTCCCTGCTGGGCCATCTCCATTTCTGGCGCTATGTCACGCAATGGTGCCACAACCCAGCCAGCCACGGAGGGTGACCAAGGGCCAATCGGCACAGGTGGGCCTGCAAAGCAGCATTTGTTAAATATTCACCTGACAGTTTTAGAGGAGCCCAGCTGGGGTTCCTGTGAGAGAGTGGGCAGGGTGGTGCTCATGGCACTGCTTGACTCCTAGTGTCCTGGGCAGTTCGGCTGTCCTCACACCCGACAGGCTGTGGCTAAGCTCCACCCTCTCAAGTCCAGTCTCTGCTCATCCCGGTTTCCCTGCGAGTTCCCTGACTCTGTCACTGAAAACCCCGTGGCTCAGGAAACTCCTCAGTGCCAGGCAAGCTAAGGTGCTGCACGCCCACCACCCCTCAGAAGGCAGTGAAGGGCCATCTGTGGTGACTTGGTGCTGTCTTTTGTTAGTGCTGCCAAAACAGAGCTCCACTCACCTCGTGGCCTACACAACAGAAGTGTACTGGTTCAGAGCTTTGGACACCAGATGTCACCAATCAGTATGAAGCAGAGTTGGGTCCTTCTCAGGGCTTCGAGAAACAAGTCAGCACCATGACTCTGTTCTGGTTTCTGGTGGTTTTCTGGCCCTCTTGCCATGGTGAAAACATTACCATGACCTAAGTCTTCATCTTCACCCAGTGTTCTTCACAGCCTGTGTGCTTATTATGGTTTAGGGCTCCACAAAGACCCGTATGTTGAGTACTGGGGTACTGACTTAATCAGGGGTTGCAGTACACATCAGGAAATTAACCCACGGAAGAGTTTCAGAGCCAAGTGTGCTGGCAGGAGGCGGGTCTGCACGGCAGAGCTGCGCCGCGGGAGTGTGGCCTGCAGGCGTGTACTCGGCCCCTGGCTTCCCTCCTTCCTCGCTGCTTCCTGCGCGCTGTGGTGCAGGCAGCTTTCTTCTACCAGAGCCTCCCATCACGTCTGTGCTGCCGTGGAGCCAGCAATCGTGGACTCAGCAACCACGGACTGAGCCCTCTAACAGCCACGAGCCACAGAAGTCTTTGTCCTTTCAAGTTGCAAGCATCGGGTATGTTGTCTCATTAATGAGACGGTGACTAGCATAGCACATGCCCGTAACAGTTTTCCCTTTCCCAAGAGCCCCCAGGATGACACACAATCTTTTCCTCTGCTGCAACTCACTGCACATAAAAATTGTTTTTAATTATAAAAAAAAGCACAACAAAAACTAGACCAAAGTGCAAAACAAGATGCTAGGAAATGAACAATGGTTCTTATGTTGCACGTTGTTATCTTAAAGGAGCTGCTCACATTACCAGGTACAGGCAGGAAAAATTGGTCAAACAACATAATTACTTACTGTTCCTTTCAAAGAACTAATAGAAACTAGTAGTACAATTATCTTATCTATCTTGTCTGTGTATACATACATATTTTCTCCTCTTCCTTCTTTTCTCTTTGACCCCATCCCAGTTGTTCCTTCCTTTTGAGCAGCTTCTTTGACTTTCACTGTATCTGTTCTACCTTTTGGACCTTATTTACTCTTTCAATTTCTTACACTAGAGAAACAATATGACATTTACACGTGAGTCTGGATTCTTTCACCAGGAGTGTTGTCTCTAGTTGCATCCATTTACTTACAAAAGCCTCAAGTTTGTCTTTTTGATAGCTGAGTAGTACTCCATCACGTAACAGTACCACATAATTTTATCCATTCCTCAATTGATAGATGTTTGTGTTGTTTCTGACATTTAGCTATGATAAATTTTGCTGCTATAAATATGGGTGCACATATATTGCTGTGAAATCTCTTCAGGTTAAATTGGACCTCTGTGCCTAGATTTTTGAGGAATCTCCACACTGATTTCCACAGTGACTTTACCAGTCTACACTCCCACCAGTAGTGGAGAAGATTTCTTTTATCCCCACAGCCCTGCTACCATTTATTATTGGCTGATGCCTTGAGGATAATCATTGTTTTCTGGGATAAGATGGAATCTCCATGTTGTTTTAATTTGCATTTCTCAGATGACCAATGATGTGGAACATTTTCTTACATATTTATTTTCCACTTGTGTTTTTTCATCTGAGAAGTATGTATTCATGTCAGATGCCTATTTTTGCATTGGGTCTTAGAATTTTGGGTACCTGTTTTTTTAATTCTTTATATGCTCCTTTGTCAGAGGGCTAGTTGCCTAAATGTTTTTCCCAATTCTTGGGTTTCTTTTCACTCTGATTTTCTTTCTTTTGATGTGAGGAAACTTTCTAACAAGATGAAATCCAAGTTGTTGATTCTTTGAAGTATTTCCAAAGCAGTTCTTGAATTCTCTGCGTATCCTTTGTCTTCAAGATTTCTGCCTATTTTCTCTGCTAGTAGATTTAGTATTTCTATTTTAATATTTAGATTTTTAATCCACTTTGATTCTAGTTTAATGCATGGTGATAGACATTCGCCTAGTTTTAGATTTTAAGTGTGTGGAAAGCCGGTGTTTCGAGCACCATTTATTAAATAGGTTATCTTTCTTCTGGTGAGCATGTCTGGCCCCTTTGTCAAAGATAAGGTGGCTGAGTGTGTTTCTGGTTGTGTCTGTATCTTCTAATCTGTTTTAATCCTTGAGTCTTTTTCTGCCAGTACCATGCTGATTTTATCACAATAGCTTTGTAGTATAATTTCAAGTCAGATTGGGATACTTCCTGAGTTGCCTTTGTTGACCAGTGTTGCCTTTGCAAGTCTATATCTCTTCTGGCTGCAAGTGAATTTTAGGATTTTTTTTCTAAATCTGTGAAGTATTCTTATGACATTTTGATCAAATTGCATTAAATCTGTATAAAAGTTTTCCTCTTGAAATTTATTCTTTCTCAAATTACATGTCAATAAACTGATATGCCTGAGTTTCCAGTTCTTCGTGGATAAGTAGGTAATTAATACTATACTATAGATACTCGAGGACATTGAACTACTTTTGAAATCTTTGGAACGGAACCTGGCATCTAGGAATTGCTCAATAAATGTTGGCTTCTCATATAAGAGACTTTCATCAAGGGTTTCACAGCTAAAGAAAGAAACTGTGAATTAATTCCCTTGTTGCTACACTCTTTCAGAGTGTTAGTCTGTGTATTCTAACCACATCCCAATCAGTAGATGGTCAATAATTCTGTAAATGAATGGATGCACTGCGAGACAAGTAACAAATGCCAAGTTAGATCGCGTTACTTCCTGAGAGGTCACAAACCAAGCCACGGCATCTCATGAGTACAGCCTGGGAATAACAAAATGGGAAGTGTGGCTGCTACGAAACAGTGCCGAAAGCTCACCTGCTCGCTTCGGAGGAACTGCACAGCATTGGCGTGGAGCTAGGCCTGAGTGGTGATGCAGACGGTGCCCTCGTTCTGGAGATGAGGGAACAAGCTGGCTGTCAGAACTGATTTCCTCTCCCTTTATCCTTAATTCTAAGAAGCTTTGTTATCTGATTTCCTGGCCAAAGCATATTAAGGAAAGCAAATTTGGAGAAGAAAAGCAGATAGTGGAGCCATGTGTGCTCAAGATAAGTATCAAGAAGGGGAATCTGGACTGCTGATGAGAAAATTATATAAAGGGAAGACATGAGAACTGAAAATTCACCAGATCTGCCATGACTGGCATGAAGGGTTTCTCTCCTAGGACCCTCAGGCGCCGGCAGGGAGCCAGTTGCAGTCACAAGAAAGATTACGTGGTGCAGCACCCAAGCAAGGTCTGCAAGAAAGTTGTATTTGTCTGCTTTCTCTTTACTGAGCCACAATACCAACACCCACAATTTAAAGGAGGTTTAACTTGGCTCAAAGACATAGAGGGCTCCACCGTGGTTGGCTGGTACAAGGCAGAAACACCAGATAAGGACCTGGTGGAGCAAAGCCGCTGTTCACGGCAGCTGGAAAGCAGAGAGAAAGGGGAACGTGCCAGAGAAGGAAGGTCCAGGAGCCAGACACAGGCCCCAACCAATGTCACGCCACCAGGACCCGCCCAGATACCCCCAAGAGCATGCTGTACTAATCTCTAGGTGTTTCTTCATCCAATGAAGCTGATGCATCATAGCTGTCCTCCTTTTATGTGTCTGTGCCCTGCATCATCTGTGTTTTACAAATTCAGGGGATCCTCTGAGTTCTTGGAAAACAACACCAGAGAGATGCAAAAGCTGCTGCTGGCTTCTGCCCTGTCAAATGCTTTCTCCAAAAAAACAAACCAAGGAAGGTTAACCTTGCTTGGAATAAGAAAAGAAGGGAAGTACAGGGAGGAGAAAAAAGTAGTGACTATTTCAAAACCTTACGCCGTCACATATGTAACCTGCTCCAGGAACACTGATGTCCATATGGTATTCAAAACAGAGCTAACTTTCAGTTACTGAAAAATTCATAGCAATGCAATAGCTTATTCTCATGCATCCTAAGTAAATAAGGGTGGTGTTACTGTATGCCTAGAATAGCATGGAGCAGCATGTCCCAAAACCTGTTGCATGGAACACTTAGTACTCTAATTTTGGCCAGAAAGAAACTGCTTCTGTAATCAGAGCACTTTTTAAAATGCAGCCCTTCTTGGGGATTTTGGAAATAGCCTAGCAGAGAAGTCTGAGCAGGATTTTGCCTCACTTGACCTGATTTAATTAATATGCGCTGGAGCTGGTGTCCTGGCGAACACAGGTTAGGAAAGATTTGGCTGGTACTCATGCCAGTGACCACATCAAGGTGAAGAAAGGTGAGTGTTCTCCAGGGCAAGGTGAAGACAGAGACTCGGGTTGTGTAAATCAACATTGGCGGAGAGACCTACAGTAACCCCGGGCCTGAGCTGGAACAGTTCGTAGCCTGAGGCAGTACTCAAACACTGTCGGCTCCACTTTCCAGTGAGGAGTGAGGGAGCTATGAGACTCCCTGGGCTTTGCAGCCAAGGCAGAGCCTGCGATGGATGAAGGGCCCCACTGTGCACGACCCTCTCTCCAGCAACCTGTGACAGCCCAAGGGCTCTGCCAGGGCCACTACAGCCCCCACCCACTTGGATGCCCTAGAGATCAATGGTTTCAGATGTGGATGTCGCCGGCATCATTTTCTCACAGAGCAAGCACTTCTTAGGATCTACCCATCATTCTTTGTACAAGGAGGGAAAAGCCCAAACTAGACAAGAAAAGGTCATGTTGTTCCCTGCCAAGAGGGCAGGCACGGAAAGTGCCTGTGGAATAGCAGGTCAAGAACAGGGCTAAAATCTGTAAGATCAGAAAGTCCCGGGCCTGGTTCACAGCATCCCAAAACACTCCCTTGGAACGGCCATCTGAGAAGCAGTTGCATAAGCCCTACGAACTGCTGCTTTGCTAAGCACTAAATGGTAGAATACAAATTTTAAACTTTAAATTATATGTACGTATGTTGCATAGGCTCTCTCACGGCAGCCTGAGAGCTCACAGCCCCAGCCCTCCACCTTCCTCCTGACACCCTCGTTCCAGAAGCATCTTTTAAAAAATATATTTAATACGGGGCCTCCAGGATCTATAGGGTCCCACTACACAGATCAGACTCACAGTGATCCGCCTGTTTTTCACCCTCCCAAGTGCAGGGATTACAGGCTCATGCCACCATGCCCAGTCTCAATCGCTGTCTCAGAGTGCACCAGGGCGGGCCAGTCATGGCATGGGGAGATCGAACCCCAGCCACTGTACTCTGCCTAAGCAGGCACTTTAGTCCACTGAGCTGTGTGGCTGGCCCTCAGAAGCATTTTGGAGCTCATGGTGCTCTCGTCACCACCCTGTCTCCTGGCGTCTCTGCCAGGGCTCCCGTCCCCTGTCCTCATACTCCCAACCTCTAGACTCATCATCACTACGAGCTCCGTGACGAGGACCTGGCCAGGTGGCTCCCACACCCAGGAGACTTGGGCAGTCCATTGCTGGGATCCCAAGCCATGCTGTAGAGGGGCAGGAAGCATGGTAGAATTCAAGCAGTCTGTGGTTGCAGCCTTGGATGCCCCACTGAGTGCTGTAATGAGTCACCTAACTGTCCACATGGCTGCCACCATACCTTGTACCACTGCCCGGCAAGACGTGCTTAGCTCCTTTTCCTTGTGTGTACTCTGAGCCCAGGGCTACCATATTTGTTTCTTATCCTTAATTCTTTGCAGAAGGTCCAACACTCAGTAGGCACTTGATACTTTTATTCATGAAATCATTAATTAATTAATTGATGGAGAGATGAATATGTTTGTTTCTGCAGGGGCTTAATGTACTCTAGGAGACAAGGAAAGAATAGGTTAATCAACACACTGGGACAGTGAGTACAAACAGAGCCCTGAGTCATCAGATGGAAGGCAGACTGTGGGGCTCTGGGGCGGCCTAGTGGGCTTCTGAAGAAAGGGCCTGCTCCAAGCAAGTGGAGGGCACACTGACTCTTCTAAGCCCGATGTGCATAGAGGCTCCAGCTCTTTCAGGATGAAGGAGCCAACGCATGTTTGAAGTCTTGGGAAGGAAAAGCTCAGCGGCACGGCAGGACTGAAGACCCTCGAGGTGAGCATGGAAGGAAAACAGCAGAGCCTGGGGCTGTGAGAGACTCAGGGCCAGGACACAGCCAGGGCTCGGGCCGGAAGGGCAAACACCATTTTCTAAGACTGAAGAAGCAGTAGAGGTAGGGTGGCTTCAGAGAGCAGGAGATATGCTGTGGAAGGAGGTTAA
The DNA here is from genome assembly GCA_002564285.1 of Tympanoctomys barrerae. NCBI lineage: Eukaryota > Metazoa > Chordata > Mammalia > Rodentia > Octodontidae > Tympanoctomys > Tympanoctomys barrerae. The sequence goes on along the minus strand of NDGN011312825.1, from coordinate 4,379 downwards.
TGAGAAAGCCCGGGTGTCCTGTGGCCAGGGTTTTTCAGGCTCAAAAAGCCAAAGAGTCTATCGAGAGAATGGAATGAAAATCTGCCGAGATGTGACTGAACACGGCCTCTGCCGCCCGGTCTCAACTCCCAGCACCACCCGGGAAAAGTTGCTTCAGTATCACCTGACTCAGTCTTCTCCGCTGTGAACAGAAAAGATAATAACATGACCCTGTCTTCTGGGGTTACCAAGAGGATTCAAGCCCTTAGTCATTTTACTTTCAGAGTATCCTAGAATATGCTAGATACCAAAGAACAATTTGCAAATAATATTACTGCTATACAACACGTTGTTCCTAAAGGAGCCTTGTAGACACCAGGACATGTTCCACCCAGCCACTGGGGGAAGTACATCAGGAAACTGATGTGGGCAAGTCTGTGAACACACTGTGGACACAGCTGCGGGGTCATCTGTCTTTTTTCAGCAGGCAGGGAGCAGAGGCAGAGAGCATGAGAACCCCCTGGGGGTTGGGACAGAATGCAGACAGAACACCCACTCTGGGAGTCTGAAGTCAAGATGAGGACGTGGAAGTGGCCAGCTGTGGATTCCCAGGAAGGCGAGAGGTCAAGAAAAGCCAGGAGTGGGGTAGTGGAGTGGCAGCTCCCATGACAATTCTCATCTGAGCACTAAGGCTGGCATCAATGGCCTCTGTGCTGCAGGATGGTCCTTTACAGGAACATGTCAAAGTTGGCAGGGAGACCAGAAGGTTGTTTGGCCCTGAGAAGGTATGAGACAATCTTCCACGCGAAGGATGGCTTCCACGAAGAGATGCTGTAGCTAGTCCACGCTTCCTTCCAACTCAGAGCCTGCCCCCTTGGCCATCACAGCCCTGACCACGTAGATGAACCCCCAAGGCAAGATGAGACCTCTTGAGGAGGAGGCCTGGGGTCACAGAGGATTGACTGCTGTCCCTGAGGGTATGGAGGAGAGGCGGGAGGCCAAGAAGCAATTCTGGTGCTCAGCCACATTGCACTGGTTTGCTGGTCTCTGACAGGAGAAGGGAAGAGCGGATGATGTCAGTGCTGATGGCCTGGCCAGTGACACAGCTGCCAGAACAAGAGGGTGCTGGGTGAGCCCGGATGAAGTCAGCAGGGAGCCTGTTGTATTGAAGTAGACATGCATCCTGCAATTTAGACAGGGTTCTAGGAGTTCAGACAGTGAATCCCAAGGAAAAAGAGCAGGACACAGGGGCAGAAAATGAACAGCAGAAGATTCTATGCGACAGAATCTCCCAAAGCTCAGCGGAGTCGCCGTTTCCTTTAGCTCATGCCGTGGGGTAGGCTCAGCAAAGTGGGGCCTTCTCCCTTCTCCGTGCCCTCTCTGGGCACACGGCAGTCTGCGACCTTCTGACATGGCCCCTTGTGCAGCTTCAGCACCTCTCATCGTGCCCCATGCAGAGACGAGCCCCAGGAAACATGTTGATGGTACCTTCCAGAGTAAGACCCAGCCCTGAACCAGTACCTCCCTGGAGAGGATGGGGGTGCAGAGAAGGCTAAAGGAACAGTGCCTATGAGAACACGGAAAGGGAAGGATGAGCCACTCAGATTAGTAAGCAGCGATCACTGCCCCTGGGGCTTTGGCCTCTACCCAAAGTTTCCTTTGAAAGGGAGGTGTGCGGACTAATACCCACTAGTGTGGTAATCGTTCCCCATGTTAGGTGATTGATCAGAGTCGCTGCATTACATTTCTCTTGATTCATACAAAACTCAAACAATATTAAGGAAAGCTTGAAAAACAGCATTAATAATTCTATCCTCTTGCAATAATCATGTTCTGTTTAGGTGCATTCGATCTTTCTGCTAGATTCATAGATGCATGCTTGCTATGTGCTGCTATGTGGTGTAGAAGAGGGGGACAGAGTGCCCCAGACGTCCCCAGCCTTGGGCCCAGCGGCTGTGAGGTGGCACCAGACACGGCAAGGAAGACTGCTGGTGACTTTCTCAGACATGAAGAAGGCTACGAACCTGGACTTCACAGGTGAAACAATTTCATACGAGTCCTTAGGTGGGGGGACTGCCTGTCCTGTCCTGGAGAGATAAGATAGAAACAATAAAGCAAGCTGCCTTTCACAGTATCTGTTGTACCTTTTGGATCTTATTTCCTCTTTCAGTTTCTTACCCTCGGGAGACAATAGAATGTTTACTCATGTGGATCTGGTTTATTTCACTTATGAGCATGGTATCCAGTTGCACCCATTTGCCTATAAAAGCCTGGCGTTCATCTTTCTTTATAGCTGAATAATACTCCATTGTATAAAAATACATCTTTTTATCCATTCCTCAGGCAACGGGCATCTGGGTGGTTGTCAAGATTTAGCTCCGACGGATCACACTGCTATGAACATGGGTGCACATGTATCGCTGCAGTATGATGTTTTCAGTTCTTCTGGGAAAACACTCACAAGGGGAATTGCTGGATCAAATGGGACCTCTCAGCTCAGTTTTTTGAGGAATCTCCACATTGATTCCCATTAATTTCCTATCATCTTGTTTTGAAATTCTGTATCTTTTTTTTTTTATTCTCTTTAAAAGAAAAACCTTGAATTGCGTGAGGAGCCTCACCCCGATAGCATTAGCTTGGAAGCTGGAGGAAAGACTATGACAGGAGGAGCACCAGGCCTCTGAGAGGTGGAAACCGTGGCTAGCCACGTTCCTGAGCTAGTTCAACATGCTACGTTCACACTATGTGTGACACACACTACGAAGTTGAAAGCAAGAAAATGAGCGTCTCAGTCCTGCAGCCCCTGTGAACGGGCTCCCGAGAGGAAAGGGGGCATCTTCCCCGGAGCCTGCAGAGAGGGGCACGGCCCGAGGATGCTCCGCCATTAGCCTGGGGAGACCTCAGTCCCAGCTGAAAGGTAACTGGTGGTGCTGCTTGAAGCCGTGAAGCCTGCGGTCATTTGTCATAATTGCAATGGAAAACTAACGCAGAAGTGCTGAGTTAGACTTTGTCATTTTTCAGAATGTTTTTAACGCAAAGTTACCTAGGAAGTGTGCAATTGTTCCACATATTTTGCATTTTCACACTGCTTTATGTTGCCCCATCACCCAGATTACTGTGATTTATTCAGCCATTGCCATCCCCATAGGCTTTGGCTGCTTCTCGGTGCTTGTTTTCTTAAGTGGCGTCAGTGCACAGCCTCATGTGTGAGGCTTTGCTCCACAAAAATTCTTGACACTAATTTCCAGGTATGTTATTGGCAGAGCAACTCAGGAGCCACTGTAAGTGGCAGATCCTCAGGCCTAACGTAGGTTTCCAGGGAGTGTCAAGCTCTGCTGCAGCACAGAGCTGGCAAGGTCAGCTACATTCCGCCTTCACCTGAGTCCCCTGGGCAGTTGTTTCAAGGTCAACTTCTACCATGAAGAGTGTGACATCCTCATTTCATTTTGTATTTCTTTGATTGCTAATAATATGGAACATGAGGGCCAGCCAAATAGCTCAGCAGATGAAAGTGCCTGCAAGTGGGTGCAGGGGCCGGGGATTCGATCCCCAGGCCTGCCATGCTGGCCCCACTGACACAGTGACTGAGACTGGGCAGGGCAGCGCACGGGTAATCCCAGCACTTGGGAGGCTGTAAACAGGTGAATCACTACAATTCTGATCTAGTAGTGAGACCCTGAACACCTTGTAGACCCTTCCCTAAAATACAGGAAAATAAAAGTAATACTAATACGGAACACTGTTCATATGTGATTTATGAATTCTTTTTTAACCAATTTTCCAATGGTGATCTTTAAAAAATTACATATTGACTTGGAAAGCCTCTGTACATTCATGGTATCAGCCCCTTGCCATATTTAATACAAATTCCCCTAACTTGACATTTACCACTTAATAGTGTTTTTAATCTAGCATGACATATTTTGTTCTTAATTTAATGTGTAGGCAAATCTATGGTTTTTCTCCATTACTTCTTCCATCGCTATAGAGAGATTTTCTGACTTGGAAGAGATTAAAATTTGCCTCCATTTTTTCTTCTATTATAAGAATATTTATTTTAACATTTAAATTGAATGCTAGTATGGAAGGTATTCTGACTTATAAGTTACTGAAGGAGGGCTACAATTTTATTATTTTCCAAATATCCAAACAGTTCTTTTTTTTTTTTACCCTCGCTTTGTTAAGAGGTCCAAACTTTTAACTGAATATTCAGAAGACAAAACACCTTTCCCACCTAACCACCTGAATGTGCAGCTCCAGCTCAGTGATCAGCCAGATTTCATCATTTTGAAAGGTGCAGGATTGGTCTGGAAATCCCCTTTAAATCAGCTATTCTGCCACTGGGAATTTTCCCAGAGGATCTGAAATCATCATATCATAGTGATATATGTGTGCCTATG
>NDGN011312817.1:0-12995 GCA_002564285.1 Tympanoctomys barrerae | reverse complement strand
AGGGATTGAACTCAGGCCCTTGCGCTTGCCAGGAAAGCGCTTATTCCACTGAGCCATCTCCCCCGCCCCAAAGCAGGCACTTTAGACCGCTGAGCTATCTTGCTCTTTAATGTTTTGAATCAATTCAAAGGATTTGCCTTTCATGGTCTTCTTGACTTTGGGGAAAACCCTGAAGTCCTATGGTGCCAGATCTGGCAAATGAAGTAAATGAGGACCTTGACAGAAATTGACATAAATGTTCTGAATCCATTCAGGACATCAGGGCAGCCATGATGGCTCAACTAATGATACTCATGACAGAGAACTTCCAGAACTGCTTCAGAAGAAGCCAAGAATGATGGGATAAGTGTGTTCACAGTGTGAGGGCATTTTTTGAAGGAGATTAATGGCCATGAGTCCTTTACTGTAATACATTTAAACAATTTGTAATTAAACATTCACCATTTAATGGGGGGGGCAGTGTGGAGACTGAAACTCAGGATTGAGAGACCACAAAGCAGACATTCATTAACTGGGAAACCTCAGAGCATCTGTTTTCCTGTAAGGGAAATAATTGTCTTCATCTCATTTATTAGGTAAATGTGTAAAGTGCCTGGCTCAGTAGGCCCTTTAAGTATAGTTCAATTGTCATTATTGTTTTTCCGAAATAAGGCCTTGCGGAGGGCAGCTATCAGCCCCGCCATCCACTGGCAAGCTGGCTAGGAGGGAGGGAGGCTGCTGGTTATTGGCAGAAGTGGTCATAATTGGCACTGAAGCTTGTACTGGATACAGCAGGGCTGAAGGAGGGGAAGCACAGCTAAGAAATCCAAAGCTCCCAAACAAGGCACTTTGTTCAGGGCACATGGCAGCTGAGACCCCAGTCCTGGGATTCTAGGTGGCCATCCTCATCTTAGGCTCAGTAATTCAAAGCAATCACCACCATCTACTGGGGACTTACAGTGTACACCACACACCACACTAAGCAATTTATGTGCTTCATCTCATTTTATCCACACTTTAATTTAGGGACAAAAAGTCCCATATTTTTTTTTCAGCTGAGGAAACAAATTCAGAGTGATGGGGACATTTGCCTGAGGCCTTGAAGCAAGAGTGGGGAGCCACCTCTGCAGTTTTGCAGATGCTGCAGGCTCTTCCTTTGTTTGGACAAGGCAGGGGCTTTCCCCCATGGAGTTCCCCACTTCCTGCCTCAAAGAACCAAAGAGCTTCTTCCACTCCAGATGGAATGGGAAAGGAAGCTGAGTCAAAGAGGCCCGCCAGGGAGGAGAGTGAGGATGAGCTAGGATTGAAGGCAGGGGTGTGCCTGGGGTTCTGGCCAGGGAGAGGTTGTCACAGAAAGACAAGGGTGGGCCAGGGACCCCAGGAAGTTGCTGCAAAGAGGCCTCAGGGAGCCTTCCAGGCTTTCCTTGGTTGAACACCCCGGGGCTTCAGATTGAAGGCTGAGGGAGTCCTGTAGCCTCTTTCTTCTCTCTCCTTCTACAAACTCTGCAGTTTGCAAAACCAGCCCCTCCTCTTGGCACCTGTGGTTTCCTGTGGGTCAGGGGTCCTGCTCAGCTAGGCAGTGGTCACTGTGAGCAGTAGGGACAGGAGGAGATGGTGTAAGCTGTTTCTTTGCCTTTTACTGCTGTGGCTGTCCAGCAACACATGCACAGGCACACACCCCCACACCCTGAGTCAGCACCGGGCAGCAGGAGGGGGGCGGGATCACTGATTCAGTCCTGGTGCCTTCTTAAAGCCCCTGAAAGGGCCACTGCAGCCAGACACTGCTACCCTCACCATGAGTCCCTGGCAGCCCCTGGTCCTGGTGCTCCTGGTGCTGGGCTGGTGTTCTACTGCCCCTCCAAGGCGCCAGCCTACCCTCGTGGTCTTCCCCAGAGATTTGAAAAGCTCCAGTCTCACCGACACCCAGCTGGCAGAGGTAGGCAAAGGCCATAGTTAGGAGCTGGAGAGGGTTGACTAGGAAGGTGTCCATATGCCAGAAAGGGCGGGGGACCTCAGGGATGCTTTAGGATGTGTGGAGGGGTGGCATGTCTGGGAAACAGGTGTCCAGGATAAGGCACCAGGGGTCCTGCAAAGACTCTAGGCAGTGTCAGCCAGGATGGACAATATGGGTTTCCTAGGTGGGCAATGGGAAATAGTGACGGGGAGGGTACTAAAAGGTTCTGGCTGGGCACAGGTTGGGAATGAGTAGGGGTAAACTAAGGGCGTCCCCAGGTAGGTTTGGGTTGGAGGCCACAGGGATGGGAAAGGGCTGAGGGTGTCTGCAGGAGGTGTTCCAGGGTTAATGTCTTATGGGTCATCCCTAAGTGCCTAGAAGGACAGAGCAAGGGGTTCAGGGCTGTGGGACATCTCTGCCCTCCACCTGCAGGAGTACCTGTTTCGCTATGGTTACACTAATGTGGCTGAGATACGTCATAGGAACAAGTCCCTGGGGCCTGCGCTGCTGCGTCTTCAGAAGCGGCTGTCCCTACCTGAGACCGGTGAGCTGGACAGCACCACGCTGGCGGCCATCCGGACACCACGCTGCGGTGTCCCAGACGTGGGCAAATTCCAAACCTTCGAGGGCGACCTCCAGTGGCACCACCGCAACATCACATACTGGTGAGCCGCTGCGCGGAAGGCAGGCGTAGGCCTGCGCGGGCTGGGAGGGTGGGCTGTGCCAGTGTGGGGCGAATGCCATGTCCTTGGCCTGTTGGGGTTTTGCTACTTAATATGTGGCTTCACTTCCAAGCCTCAGTTTCCCCTTTGCAGAAATGATTGTAGCCATCCAAGTTCTCCTGTTAGGGCCATTTGAGGACGCAAATGGGGTGTGGGGCATGCGCCTTATAGACGAAAGCACCCATGGCAGGGACCACTGCGTCTGCTCACATCTTCAAGACCCGGAGCGCTGCTGCGCCTTGACCGATGTCCACTTAGGTCTCACCCTCCTTTCCCTTCCCCTACAGGATCCAAAACTACTCAGAGGACTTGCCGCGCGACGTGATTGACGACGCCTTTGCGCGCGCCTTCGCGGTGTGGAGCGCAGTGACCCCGCTCACCTTCACGCGTGTGTACGGCCGCGACGCAGATATCGTCATCCAGTTTGGTGTGGCGGGTGAGAACAGGAAATATCTGGGCGAGGGCGTGCGAGGGAGGGGCGGGCCCGGAGGGCGAGGAGGAGGGGGCGGTGCTGTCCCACAGTTTAGCTGCAGCTGAGCGCCCTTTTGACCCCTCCTCAGGCAGGGCGCCAGGCGCGGGGCTCGCGGGAGACTCCAGCTGGGGATTCCGCGCCTTTGGACAGCAGCAACAGCACCCGGCCGAACTCTTTAATTCTCCACCCACTTTTTCAGAGCACGGAGACGGGTATCCCTTCGACGGAAAAGATGGGCTCCTGGCCCACGCATTTCCCCCTGGTCCCGGCATTCAAGGAGACGCCCACTTCGACGACGAAGAGTTATGGTCCTTGGGCAAGGGCGTTGGTGAGATCCTGAGCCACTCCAGAACTTATCTTTTTCCTGTCCTCGTCCCTTTTCTTCTCACACCCGTCAACACCCGCCCGGACTCAAGTCCCCTTTTCCCACAGTGGTTCCGACCTACTATGGAAACGCAAACGGAGCCCCTTGTCACTTCCCCTTTACCTTCGAGGGCCGCTCCTACTCCTCCTGCACCACCGACGGCCGCACAGATAACACACCTTGGTGCAGCACCACGGCCGACTACGACACTGATCGCCAGTATGGGTTCTGCCCCAGCGAGAGTGAGTGTGGGGCTGCTGCTGCAAGCCGGGGTGGGTGTCACCCTCTGTGGGGGTCTTTGGTTCTAAAGCCCTTCACCACTTGTGCTTGCTGCGAGTCACTCACCCGCCCCTTGGGTAAGGAAGACAGGCAGGATGGGTTGCAGTCAGTCCATGGGTAACAGCACATAGCACTTGGGAGTAATGGTGTGGCCTCCCCAGGACTCTACACCCAGCACGGCAACGGGGACGGCAAGCCCTGCGTGTTTCCCTTCACCTTTGAGGGCCGCTCCTACTCCACCTGCACCACCGACGGTCGCTCGGATGGCTACCGCTGGTGCGCCATCACCGCCAACTATGACCAGGACAAACTCTACGGCTTCTGTCCCACTCGTGGTACGGCAGCCCCGCGGCCGGTTTCAGCCCCGTTGTCCTATTGGCACTTGTCCCCGCAACCAGACTCCCCCACATGCAGCATTCTGTCTCTCTGCTCCTCCTGCGCTCAGCATCATCCCATCCTGGTTTCCAATGGGTCGTCTGCCCCCGTCAGGATTTCTGGCATCAGACTTTGCCCCAAGTCTCCTAGTCTCAGTGGCAGCACAGCGCCCCCTAGACTTTGAAAATAGGCCTGTAGGTCTCTAGCTTCCGCTCCTCACCCCACCACTGCCTTGTTTTACCTACCCGGCTCACCCAATGCCTTGGGTCTCCCCAGCTGATGCGACTGTGATCGGCGGCAACTCGGCCGGGGAGCTGTGTGTCTTCCCCTTTGTCTTCCTGGGCAAGGAGTACTCGTCTTGTACCAGGGAGGGTCGCCAGGATGGGCGCCTCTGGTGCGCCACCACCTCCAACTTCGACACTGACAAGAAGTGGGGCTTCTGCCCAGACCAAGGTGGGCAGGATTCTGAGTTTCTTGGGCTGTGGTCCCCACACTGATGGTATCCAGGTCTGGGGCCTTGGTCTGATACTCTCCTCTCAGACTCTCGTCCCCCTGTCCCCAGGATACAGCCTGTTCCTTGTGGCAGCACATGAGTTTGGCCACGCCCTGGGCTTAGATCACTCCTCAGTGCCAGAGGCGCTCATGTACCCCATGTACCGTTACCTTGAGGGCTCCCCACTGCATGAGGATGATGTGAAGGGCATCCAACATCTCTATGGTGAGTGAAGTCCTGGGACAGGGATGAAAGGAGCAGAGGTTGGGTGTGGCTCAGTTATGGGACCAGAGAATGGGTTGGGACCTCAGCATCTCACTGGGACAGGACCTGGGTGCAGGTGCCACCTGTCAGTGCTTGGAGACAGTGCTGAAGAACCTGGACTCTGATCAGGATGGCAAGTTTAAACTGAGCCTGGGCAATTTAACAACATAGTGAGACCCTGTCTCAGAAGGTCAAAACAAAGGAAAACAAAACACAAAAACAATGGAGTTGTAGCTCAGTGCACAGCCCTTGGGTTCAATCCCTAGTACAGGGAATGCGGGAGAGATACTGAGGGTTGGGTGTGTAGCTTAGTGGTAGAGCCTTTGCCTGGCATATGTATTGTGGAAGCACCAGGGTTCTACCCCTAGTGGGGGAGAGAGAGGGATCTAATGCATAGTGTTTCTCCGAAGATCAAACCACCCAATTACACGAGTTTATAAAGCTCTCAGCACTAAGTGTCATGGTGACATTCAAAAGACAGGCCTAGGGCTGGCCAAATAGCTCAGCAGATTAAAGTGCCTGCAAGCAGGCACAGGGCCCTGGGGGTTGGATCTCCAGGGCTTTCTATGCTGGTCCCGCCCCCGGGGCCTGCTGAGATGGCAATTGAGGCTGGGCTGAGACTGGGCATGGTGGTGCGCGCTGTAAACAGGTATAATCCTAGCTCTTGGGAGGCTGTAAACAGGTGGGTCACTATGAGTCCAATCTAGTAGTGAGACCCTGTAGACCCTTTTCTAAAATACAAAAACAGTCCTGTTGTCCTGGAAAGGGGGCAGGTGCTGCCTACTTTCTATCCACAGAGCTCGACCCAGGGCCTGAAGCAGCCAGGGATGGAGGAACATGGCTTGAATATATGCCAAGTGTGGGGGAAGCTACCCGCTTGCCTGTGGAGAAATGACTTCAGTGTTTAAGCAAGAAGCGTGTGCACCAGTGCAGGGCTCGCTGGTAATGTGGGGGATTAGAGAGGTGCAGCCTACAGGTGTTTCACCCAAGTTCTCTTTTTAGGTCCTGGCCCTAAACCTGAACCAAGACCTCCAACCACCACCACTAGCACTACCACCAGCACCACCAGCACCACCACCACGCGTCGTGAACCACAGCCTACGGCTCCCTCCACTGTCTGCCCCACTCTGCCCCCCATTGCTTACCCCACAGCTGGCCCAACTGGCCCTCCTGCACCTGGCCCCACAGCCCCCACCTCAGCTGGCCCTACAGGTCCCCCCACGGCAGCCCCCCCACCGGGCCCTACGGAGTCTCCGGATCCAAAGGACGATCCGTGCAATGTGAACATTTTTGACGCCATTGCAAAGATCCAGAACGATCTGCATTTGTTCAAGGATGGGTGAGCCACCAGGGATGGGGATGGGATATGTGGGTGGGGGAAGAGGGTGGAGGATTCACCCTACCCCCCCCCCCGCCTGTCCCTCTCTCTCCGCCCACTGGCCCTCTGCTCAGGGTCAGTGCCCTGCCTTTGTCTGGCTCCCAGGAGGTACTGGAGGTTTGATGAGGGCCGAAGACGTAGGCTGCAGGGCCCGTTCCTTATCTCCAACACATGGCCAGCGCTGCCCGCCAGACTGGACTCTGCTTTTGAGGATCCGCTCTCCAAGAAGATTTTCTTCTTTTCTGGTTAGTTTCTCTCTTTCTCCCTTCACCATCTTCATCCTGCACCAGTCAGGGAAGATCAACCTAAGACAATCTGAGAATCGGACGACGATCAGAAAAGCGTGTCCCCTCCTGGTGGACGCAGTTTAACACGTTTAGGGGGGTGCTGAATTTCTGTCCTGCGGCTAGCAGTGCCGTCGCACCACTGAAACCATGGATCTGCCCCTTGGGCACAGAGATTGGGAACACGCCGGACCAGGAAAAGGCTCCGCAGCGCCCCCAGGTCGACGTGACCTTGACCCTTCTCCCCTGCAGGGCGCCAAGTGTGGGTGTACACAGGCGCGTCGGTGCGGGGCCCAAGGCGTCTGGACAAACTGGGCCTGGGCTCGGAGGTGACACAGGTCACGGGGGTGCTCTCGAGAGGCGGCGGCAAAGCGCTGCTCTTCAGCAGGGAGCGCTTCTGGAGGTGAGAGCACCGCGGCCGCCGCCAGGGGGAGCCCGGGCGCCACCCGCCCGCGGCTGGCTCAGCACCTGTCTGCTCACGGCTCGCTGCAGGTTTGACGTGAAGACGCAGAGGGTGGATTCCCAGAGCGTCACTCCGGTGGACCATATGTTCCCTGGGGTGCCCTTGAACATGCACACCGTCTTCCAGTACCGAGGTGAGCGGTGCACATGCGGGCGGGGGAGGGTCTCTTTGTGAGAGCTGCCCACGCCCGGCTGCCCTACCTCGTGATTGGCCAAATTCCATGAAAACAAGAAAAAGCCTTGGAGACGCAGCAAACGTCTCCACACCGATAGAGACAGAGACCTTCCTTAGATCATACAGGGACTCAGGGGCACAGATTTCCTGCCTCCCCTGCCAGAGGCTGCCACAGGGCATGTGGTTTGCAAGTGCCTATACTGTGCCCAAGCACCGCGCTTCCCTGGGAATACAGTGAGGGACAAAACGGTGCTTAGCTGTGTTTCTTTGGACAAATCCTGCTACATTCGCAGCCTCAGTTTTCCCCAACTGTAAACTGGAAATGATAGCTCTCTTTGCTTTCACTTGTTTGTCCTGTCTGTTGATAAGGTCTGTGGACTCTGCTACCAGAGTTTATGATCTTTCACTAGCGTTCTTGCAAACACCATCCAATACATTTGTTTGTTTGGTTATGGGACTGGGAATTGTTTTTAATAAAAAAAATTGTGGGGCCGGGGAGATGGCTCAGTGGAATAAGTGCTTCCCTGGCAAGCTCAAGGGTCTGAGTTCAATCCCCGGTTCTGAAAGAAAAAAAAAAAAAAGGAAAAATGTACTTAGAAGCATTTAGAATGTTAACAAAACCGCTGCAACTCTTTTTTTCTTTTTTTGTGGCGACTGGGAATTGAACCCAGGGCCGTCACACTGAATTACATTCCCAGCCCTTTTGTTTAGTATGATTTTTTTTTTCCCCCCCGGAACCGGGGATTAAACTTAGATCATTGCGTTTGCCAGTCAAGCGCTTATCCTACTGAGCCATCTCCCCAGCCCTAGTATGATTTTTTAAGAAAGGATCTTGCTAGGTCCCTAAGTAGCCCTGGCTAGGCTTGACGTTGTGAACCTGCCTCAGCTTCCTAGAGGGCTGAGATTATGAGATTACAGGTGTGTGCCGCCATGCCCTGCTCCAGTACTTTAATGTATACCCAGAGAGTAGGGAAAGGTTAGAGGCAGGAGTGCAGGGCTGGGTCCTGGGAATGACTCCAAATCAAGGTCAAAGGAACTAACAAAATCCTATCTCCCCCTTCCCCCTCATTTTTTTTTTTTTTAACTTTGAAGACAGGGTCTCACTATGTAGTTCAGACTGGCCTGGAACTCACTATGTAGCTCAGGTTGGCCTCAAACTTGAAGCGATCCTCCTTCCTCTTTCTCAGCCTCACCAGTGCTAGGATTGCAGGCGTGCACCACATCCACTCCCCTCCCCCTTCTAAACCTCTGTGTTCTAGTCTACTCCTGTCATTCACTATGCTCCACCTACACTGCTAGCTCCTTCAGCAGATCAAGGTCACTCGTAGCTTAGGGCCTTTGTGCCAGTTGTTCCGCTATCTGGAAGGTTCCCCCCTAAACTGTTACAGGCTGCCTCTCTCTTATCCTTTGTTTCCCAGTGCTAAGGTCACCATTTCAGAAAGGCCTTTCCAGACCGTCATTTTCTGTTCACTTGTTTGTATTTTCTCCACCTCTGTATACATTGTCTGAATCAATCTCATTTATTTTCATGTTTGCTTGGTTAATTGTCCCTCTTGCCTCACTAGAGTTTTAGCAGCAAAAATTCTGAGATAATGCCTGAATTTTTCTCTAATGTATTTCTGTGCTTGACACATAGTAGGTACTCAGAATTTCTTTTGTGTGGTTTTCTGGAGATCAAACCCAGGCCCTTGTGCACGTTAGGGAAAAATGCTCTACCTCTGAGCTTTATTCCCAGTAAAAATTTTTGAATGAATGCATAGATTTGCTCAATGAATGAATATTGAATGAATTGTTCTGAGAATTAAGATAGGCCATTCATTCATTTATTTACTGATTCATTCATAAAATGTATACACAACACCTACTGTGTGCCAGGTTCTGTGCCTTCCAGCATCTCACAGGAAGGTGAGGGAGATGGAGGATCATGTGAAAAACCTTAGAAAGACCCAGAAGAACCAGGGGGGATGATTGTAAAAATCTTGCTCCTGTCTTTGTATATGTACATGAAAAGGTAAGACTCACCCCTCTCATGCCTGCTTATCTCCTGCAGAGAAAGCCTACTTCTGCCAGGACCGCTTCTACTGGCGAATAAGTTTCCGGAATGAAATGAACCAGGTGGATGAAGTGGGTTATGTGACCTATGACATCCTGCACTGCCCTGCCTAGGACTTCCATCCTGCTCAGCAGTGCGGGCTGGTTCCTGGGGGACCATCTCAGCAGAGAAGGAGCCAGTTTGCCGGATACAAACTGGTGATCTCTTCTGGAGGATGGGAGGAGTGGAGAGGGGCTGGGCCCTCTCTTCACACCTTCATTTTTTGTGAGACTATTTCTAATAAACTTGGATTCTCTAACTTTTAGAAGTAGCTTTTATTTGGGTATGCATATTCATATGTATGCATGTAACTGGTAGGGCATTTTTCTACACCAGGCAGTGTTTCAAGCTCTTTGTAAATATTAGCACATTCAGTCCTATTAGGAAGGTATTATATGAGTGTTTCTATTTTATAGATGAAGAAATGACCAAGCTATGTATTTATCCACCAACCATTTATTGAGCCTCTATATAGAACCAGGCTATGTGCTGGGCACTGGGGATAGGAATGAACTGGACTCTCATCCTGCACTCAAGGACCTCTCAGTGGCCCCCAAACTTTAAAGCATAGAATAGCATTCTGCTAAAGCCAGCCTGCAGGTTTTGCCCCTAGAGAGACCAACCCAGTTGCCAGGGTCACCCTGTGGCTCATGAGTGTGGGATTACATTTGAGTTCATAAAGGTGATCCTTTATTATCCTATAATTGTGTGTGTGTGTGTGTGTGTGTGTGTGCGCACGTGTGCACACACACATGTGATTCTGTGCATTGTGGTGGAAGTCAGAGTATATTTCCTGGGCAAAATGAACTCTCAAGTGGAACCAACCCAGGAAGGATGAGCGAGAGTGTCTTCCTGTGCGAGTAGGACAGTCTCCTGAGGGGAGCAATTTACCGCCCAGGCTGTGTGCATGCGGTGACGTATAGGAGGATACTGATCACAACACTTTCTGCATGATGAGAAACGGAGCAACTTGCCTGCCCCGAGTAAGACAGCGGGTAAAGTGTGGACACAGACAGGATGGCAGGAGCTACTGTGCATGGCACCATGTCCCATGCCCCACTTCATGTCCTTTGTGAGTTAAAGCAATCCTATGGGGCAGGCACTCCTGTTCCCTTACCCATTCCACTGCGGTGGTTATTGCCATCTCCCTCTCTACAAAGGACAAGCTGAGGCACCGGGAATGACAACTCACCCAATGCCCCACAGCTGGTGAGTAGTGGCTGCAGGCTCTGAAAGTGGGCTCTAGACGCAGATGTTGGGGGAAGAGAAAAAGCGGGATGTTTGGGAGAACAGCAGATGGCTCTGAACTACATAAGGGTGTGGTGGTGGTGATGGGTGGGTTCTGGAGTGGTCAAGGTAGGAGAGATGGCCTGGGCCAGGTGAGGGCAAGTCAGACCCTCACAGGACGAGGAGTACAGATCTGACATCACAAGACAGGGAATGAGTGGGTCGGTGAGCAGAGAGCTGGGCTTGGTTGGGACTGGTTATGTTTGATAATATGTTTTGGAGTTTAAGGAGGAGGTAAGGGAACATTCCCCCCAAGAGTCCTTCTGGGGTCTCTATCTCCTAGCGCCTATAATCCCAGCGCTTAGGAGACTGAAAACAGCTCATCTAGCTCTTGCCCACAAGGGAATCACTCTACTTGGCAAACAAAAGCCCTTAATACACTTCTTCAAAATTGTTCTAGGTCTGGGAATATAGCTCAGTGGCATAAGTGCATATCTGGCAAGCTCAAGGTCCCAAGTTCAATCCCTGGTGCCACCAAACAAACAACAACAAAAATAAAAACAACTATCTTAACCTCTGTCTCTCTCTAGATGCTATTCCATTTTTCCAACACCACCCATTCATAGTAGAACTTTCTGTTTGGTCTTCATGTGTGGTCTCTAGTTACTGTCTCCAGTTCCTCAACTCCCCTTACCCTTTCAGGCATCCAGCCTGGCTTTCAGCCCACTGTGCCACTGGATTCACTGTCTCTAAGCCACCTTTCACCTCCTGCAGTCAACACCACAGCCACGCCTCTGCTCATGCCATACTGTCACTCCTTACACTAGGCAGAATTGACCTGCCCACCCTCCCGAAATTCTTTTCTCCCTTGGTCTCCCAGATCCCTTGACTCCTAGTCTTTCTCCTCCCATGCTGGCTGAATTGTCTTACTTCCAACCTCTAAATGATGGAGTGCTTTTATCCTTTCATCCTTCTGTTCATTCATAGCTTTTTTGGTGGTGGTATTAGGGATTGAACTCTAGGCCTTTGACACTGAGATATACCCTAACACTTTTCTAATTTTTTTTTTTTTTCAGAACTGGGGATTGAACTCAGGCATTTGTGCTTGCCAAGGAAGCACTTATTCTACTGAGCCATCTCCCCGGCCCCCTAATTTTTTTTTTTAATGTGTTTATTACAGGGTTTACAGGGTCTCACCACACAGATCAGACTCATAGTGATCCTCCTGTTTTCAGTCTCCCAAGCACAGGGATTACAGGTACACACCACCATGCCCAGTCTCAGTGGCCATCTCAGCAGGCCCCGGGGGGCAGAGCCGGCATGGCCTGCTGGAGATTAAACCCCAGTCCTTGAATATGCCTAAGCAGGTGCTTTAATCTGCTGAGCTATCTGCCCAGCCCGATACTTTTCTAAGTTTTATTTTGAGATAGGTTCTCACTAAGTCACTAAATTGCATAGGCTGGGCTTGAACTTTCAATCCTCTTGCCTTTGTCTCCTAGAGTGCCAGGATCACACCATCTCCAGTTCTTTTTTTTTTTTCAGAACTGGGGATTGAACTCAGACCAAGGGAAGCACTTATTCTACTGAGCCATCTCCCTGGCCCACCATCTCCAGTTCTGAAACTGAAAAACTTTCAGAACATCACCAAATATACCCTGATGGGCGACATGGACACCCCAGGAGAAACATTAATATAATAAGCATATAGAAAAGTGCACCTATTCCAAGTATACACTGTAATATGTATTTCACAAACAATGCAACAAAACATTATCAGTGCCTTGGAGGACCCTTTAAAGCCCCTTGCAATTACTGTTTTCTTCCCATGAGCCATTACTACCATTACTTCTAAAGTTCACATGGACTTTGGCTGTTTTTGCACTATTTATTTGTTTTTGTTTTTATGAGTATCTTGTGCTTGCTAGGCAGGTGCTGTGCCGCTGAACCATATTCCTGGCCCATGTTATTTATTTTGGTTTTGTTTTGACCTGCTCTGCCTGCCCTGAGGGCGGGGCTGGTGCTGTGTGTGGTGACAGGAATTGAACTGTGGTACCCTGTGGCTGCCTAAGCTTGCCTAAGCAGGCGCTTTAGACTGTTAAGCTATCTCACCGACCCCACCCCTCACCCATGTTATTTACAGTGTTACAAGGTTTGTAGTACTCTTTCCTATCCAGTTTTTTTTTTTTTGGTGTAATGTTATATTTGTGAGATCCATCCATACTGTTTTGTAAATTATGGACTGTTTATTCTCAATGCTATGCAGTGTTTCATTGTGTGAATGTACTACAATTTATCTAGTTTACTATTGATAGATATTTGGGTGTTTTCCAATTTAGGACTGTTATAAATAATGTCACTGAAGAGTGTGTGTATGTATGTGTGTGTGTGAGAGAGAGAGAGAGACAGGGCCTTGCTGTGCAGTTCAGGATGAGCTTGAGCTTACCATGTAGCCAAAATTGGCTTTTTTTTTTTTTT
>NDGN011312815.1:0-20475 GCA_002564285.1 Tympanoctomys barrerae | reverse complement strand
GGCCGGCTGCACACCTTTGCTTCTGAGCATGTTCTGCAGATAATAGAGATAGAAAATATGGGTTTAAACCCTCCTTCTGTCCAGCGCTGGTTTGCATTTTCTCAGGCCCCAGAAGAGCAGTGTGCTAGATGACTCCTGTAAGTTTCCATCCCTGCTGAACCTCCAAACCGACGCACTCCCTCCCGACACTTTCTCTTCTTCCGCTTCGCCTCCTCTGCCCCCACAAACCAAGTGGTGCAGGAGCGAGGTTGTACCGCACCTTGGGTTTCTTGTGGGAGGAGCTGGGCCAGAGACAAGTTCCAGTGACCATGCTCGGCCTGCATGTGGCTTTTTTCCTCCCACGTTGCCTCTCTGCATCAGTGATCTCGTTATTTGCCCCTCGCCACCACCATGCTCTGAAAAATAAAACAGAAAACAGATCAAACTACCAAGCACTTGTTCCAATTAATATTTCTCCTAGTAAGAGAGAAAGGGAAAAGAAGGAACTCTTTCTGATTATTCTTGTTTTACATAATACATTGCACTTTGGATATTATAATGTTTCATATAGAACATACTTCTCTTATACAGAGATAGAGATACACAGGCTCTAGCCTGTGTATCTCTATCTCTGTATAAGTGAGAATCAGCTCCCACTGCCTATACTACTTGTGTTCTACCAAGTTGCCATAAACACTGAGTTAGTGAGTCTTGAGCCATTGCCCCTGAGGGAAATACACCGCGATGCTCACGTGAGCATCTAGTGGTAACGCCTCCTTCAGCAGATCGGTATGTCACCCTGTTCTATGCGTGCTTCTGCTTAATGACACCGAATGCTGTAGGATTATCAATTCAAGGCTAATCTACATCATCATTTTCTCCCAGAGGCGCACCTCAGCTTTCTTGCTCTTAGGGACACTAGATACCATGTCAGCTTGGAGCCATTTGTCAGCATCAAAATCACAAACAAAAAGCACAAAAATGCAAAAACTGTGGCAGCAAGCAAACCTTGAAAAGAAGATTTATTTATAGAACAAGAGCCAGAAACAAGGACCCGGAGCATTGCATTTTTTGATGCCAGCTGGGAACATGAATGTTAGGTGACACGAATTTTTTGGCCTTTCTGTGTGACCGTGAAGGACCGTAAATGCATCCCATGAATTCATTTGGGGAATACTAATAAACTTTAGGCAGAAGGCAGTTTCTTTTGCTTAACACTTTAAAAATATTTTATGTATTTCATACAGGGCCTCACAATGCGGTTTAGAGCTGTAGTGATCCTCCTGTCTCAGCCTCCCCAGCACTGTGATTAGGGTGTGCATCACTACACCCCAGTTTCAGTGACTAGCACAGCATGCAGTACTGGGGATTGAACTCAGGTCCTTGCTCTGTCCAGGCGGGTGCGTAGGCCACCAAGCTATCTCTCCTCAGGCAGCAGACAACTTTTAAGTGAGGAGTCCATGCATAATGAGTGTTTCCCATGCATGTGCATAGGCGGTATGATTAAAAGATGCAGTGAATATTTACATTTTCAAAACAGTTTATTATAGCAAAAGACACACTGCCATTGATCCTCCACCCAGCACATTAATTCCATTGTTCTTGCCACTTTCCGAAGCAGTTCTGCAAGCTTTCTTTTGGGAGTATTTTTAGTTACACTATTGTGGCTGCCTCCATCCCCCGAATTGATTTCAAAAGTTTACCCTTCATGGTTATTTTGACTTGAGGGGAAAGCCTGAATTTGCACAGTGCCAAATCTGATGAAGAAGCTGGATAAGGACATACTGTCATGTTTTATTGACAGAAATTACAACACATGTTTGATTAACAAGGGATGATCAAAAATATGATGAATGTTTAAATCTAAACCTCTATTTTAGAAAAAGACACCTCACCACCAATCATCCTTAAGATACTTAAAATAGCCCCCACACTCTGAATACCTGTATCCCATTGTTCTTGGCAATCAGCCTTTTACTGGAGTAAAGTTTGTACATGCTTAAGCATTTACTGTATCTTTCAATCATCCCTTCTATCAGCATCGGTCAGGACCGCATGAATTGCTAACTTAATGTGAACGTGTGGTGCAAAGGGGAATCTGTTGCCTAATGTGCTTGAAAAGACCCCAGCAGAGCTGAGGCAAGACTGGATCTGGAGGCCAACAGCAGCTCCAGGTCTGTGTTCCCCTCATCTCTTCCTTCTGGCTGCGCCTCCTTTTCAGCAGATTTCCCTCACCTGGGAGAATCTCATCAAGTCCAAGTTTGTCTCAGCCCAGCATTAGCTCAATCGGGAAAAATAAATCAGAGAACTCCCTTCCTAAGACTGCAACACAAATTTCAGAATGGAGTCTACTTGAATTGGGCTAGGGAATTTATCCAACTCTGAAAAAATTATGTCATGGGGAGAGGGTGATATACCAGTTGTCAGATCAGGGAGTGGAGGGATCAAAGCCCAGGCCTCATGCATGTTAGTCAAGTGCCCCACCACACCACGCTAGGCAAATGCTCTACCTAGCCCCAGGACTAGTCCTTGAAAGAAAGTTGAGTGTTGGCCTCAGGACCAAGAGGAGCAAATGTCCCTTACCTACTCCCCCAGTCTGTGGATCGTGGTTCTGTCCACTATGCAAGGCCATGCTCCAAGCTTCTAGATTCAAATCCTTGCAGAAATTCAGAGAAGAAAGGGCTCAGATGCCTGGAGAGGGCATTATGGAACAGGGCAGAGTGGAGCTGGGGAACATGGGAGATTATAACCTTTATAGGAAGTATATCAGTTATTGATTCTCTCCTCTCTCTCCCTTTCCTCTGCGCGCACACACACACACACACACACACACACACACACCCTAGGAGAGGAGGTGGAGGGGTAACACCACCTGTTGCTGTCTGTGGAGGCCCTAAGCCCCTGTGTTGCTGTCCGTGGTCCTGAACCCCATATCTGGCCCACTGCCGATTTTCATCCAACTTTCCTCAGGAGTGAGACTGCTTTGTTGTGTTTGTTTTCTGTCTTCATGGGAAATATGCAGCGTTAGCATTGCCCATGTGAATCAGGGTACCAGCAGGAAACAGATGGCAATCCAAATTGTGTGATTCAAGGAGAGCTTTGAAAAGAAACGAAGGCGTGAACAGGATTAAGGAAAACCACCCCTGGGTAGCGAAGCTCCCTGGGGCTACAGTAATAGAGAGCTGTTACCACCCCTGGCCTGAAGGGAGGGAGAAGAGCCTTTCCAGAGCCAGGAGAGAGCTGGGCATGCAGTTGCACATGGCGATGATGACTAGAGCTGTGACCAGCGGTGAGGGAGAGTCAGCCCCTGACGATGCCGCAGAAAGAGAACCCTGAGCCGCTTCTCCTCCCTTTGCTCCCCTGGTGATTGCCATTGGCTAAATCCAAATCAGCTTCACAGAAAGAGAACCTGAAGGACAGGGGATGGCGTGGCTGTGTACTGCAAGGAGAAGACATGACACTGGCCCCCAGCAGTGGAACCACCCCCACAACTAGTGGCCTAACCCAAGAAGCCGCTGGCCTTGATTAATAACTCCACAGTTCAGGCTGGAATCATCAGGTCCACTGTCCTTACCTGGCCACTCATTCAGCCACTGTCATCTAGGCAGAACAAGATAGTCTAAGTCACATGTCTGGGATTAATGGGGCCTCTCAGCTGGGGGGCTTTATGTCTTTCCTTATGACCCCTCTAGCAGAATAGACTGGACTTCCTACACAGTGGATAGGGTACTCCAGAGGGCAATTTCCAGCGGGCAAACACCCTCTCTTTGTCATTTTTGTTGATATCTCATTGGCAAAAGAAACCAGAGGCTAAGCCCAGAGTCAGTGCTGGGAAAATAGAAAATGCAAAGCCCGTGCTCACGGAGGGTCATCCTCCGGATGACGTACCATGCTATCCTGTCCAGAAGGAAGCATGGACCATGCTTCACATTTGTGCTGTCACTTCTGTATATTTCAGGGAGCCCAGGGTAGATGGGTGCTTGGCCCCTCATTGCTGGAGGTGGAGGAGCACAGGGGTAAGGGCTACATGAACACGAGGCCCAAGCACTCTGCAAATTGTGCAGCTGTCCATCTGCACACAGCTGGCTGCTTTCATGGAGCCAAGGTTTTTGCTTCTCTGTCACCTTCCCCCAGGTGGCTCTGGGAGGACCTGGGGGGGAGCAGAATGGATGGGCCAGGTCTCCATGGTCAGTCATTCATGGAAGCTGAGAGAAAAGATGTTTGTGCTTTCTGACGTGGTTGTGAATGTCTTAGAGTTGATATCCCCAAAACACCGTGGACCACATGAGACTGGGGCTTCAGGATGAAGTGTTATTGGGGAGCTAGGGGTTCAGGAGCAACCCAAGGGACACCTAGTTGGGGGTGTTACCTGTGCCAGAACAGGACTAGACCCAGTGTATGGGTCAGTTTTCTGTCAACCTCAATGGAGCAGCTGCAGCCTTGTGGTACAGACGGAGCACCTGAGCCTCTGGGTCCCAAGGGATCTGTTTGGCTCAGCAGGGTGGCTGGGGTGGGCACCAGGTCTGGGCAGCAGCTCTAAAGCCTGCATTTCTGGTCCCTGCCCTTCTGGATGGGGGACAGGCACAGAATGGCAGGTTGGCGTGCATGCACGTGTGCGTGTGTGTGTGTGCGCGTGCATGCGTGCACATGTGTTCATATGCGTGTGTGCATGTGGGTGTGTTTTGTGTTAAGGTGAGAAGACAAGCAGAGCCCTTCCTGGGCCCTAAGTGTCTCTTCCTCACAGGGATGAAGTGAAACCACGCTCTTTGCAGGCCAGAGTGCTGGAGATTTCTATCCTGGAACGAGAAACTGGCTCTGTCTGATGATGAGTCAGGCAAGTCCAGGAAGGAGTGTGGGGAAGTTTCAGGGCAGCACACAGCACTATTTGTAACAGTGGCTCTGTTTCTTCTGCTTGATCACCCGTCATGACTAGGAGCTCATCACCTCTTAAAGTAGCGTGCTTTCCCTTTGATGGCTCCAACGGTCAGAGAGCCATTCATGCCAGGGGCCGGGCCCTTCTTCCTGCCCCTCCCATCCACCTATGGCTGCCAGATCTGGACAGGGGCTGAGATAGGAGTGGTCCCCCAGAGCAGGGGCTAGGCGCAGGGGTGTCAGAGGAGACACACTCCCCTTCACATACTGCCTGGTGCCCTTGAGCGAGACAATTCACCCCTGGGGGTCTCTGAAATGGGGACAACTGCAAAGCCTCTGGATGGAGTGAGGCAGTGGATGGCAAGTGTCCGCAGAAGGACAGAAGGGTACCTGAGTTCTGCGCTGCCAACCCCGGTGGGGCTGTGAGGGGTACACCTTCTGGGCAGCACAGGCGCAGGTCAGGAGCTCAGGCTCTGAAGCCACGTGCCTAGGACTCCCGGATACCCTGGGAGGGGATGCAGGAGAGAGAATCATAGGAAGAGATTCCCTGGCGGCGGCAGCCCCAGGGCCCAGCAGGAGGGAGCCTGCCTCTCTCCAGCCTTCGCCAGGGCCTCCATTGGATGAATTCTACCAGCAGCCACAGGACACGGGAGCTGTGGACACAGCCACTGGGGTGCACCTGCCGGGCAGAGTGGGCTGACAGCTGTGGGGCTGCAGCAGCAGATCGGAGCATTCCAACACTTGCACGGGGCTCAGCCACACAGTGCCGCCACTGCGTAGCCTTTCTTTTCCCTGTTAAGACAACAAATTTGCATGTTTAATCTGATATCACTCTTCTTTGCTCTGGCAGAAGATGAGGCAAGGCGGGGGCCAGGAGGCTCATTTACACCAGACCCAGGTCAGAGTCCTTGGCAATCCCACCTGCTACCTCCCTGTGTCACCTCAACCAAACCTTTCTCCTTTCTCCAGAAAATGAAAACGCTTGGGAGGCTGAGGCAGGAGGATCACAAGTCCAAGCCCAGCTGGGGCAATTTAGTAACTCAGCCAGACCCTGTCTCAGCACAGCAGTAACAAGTAGCTCAGTGTGAAGGCCGTGGGATCAACCCCAGCACTGTGGGGGGAGAGGATGAGAGCAATGTCCGTCCCACATGACAGCCAGGGATACTGCCAGTATAAGGGGACAAATGTGGCTCTCTGAGCACTGGAGGGGCCACAATGACACTTGTCATCTCCAGGAGGGTGGCATCATTTAAGGCTGCAGTCAAGGCAGTACAAGAAGAGGTCTGATCGCTCCACTGCAGCAGAAGACCATTCGGCTGAGTGGCTTGATCTCGTATGCAGCAGACCCATCAGATCGTGCTTTTCTGTTTGAGGTCTGGGTGGCTTGTGCGCATGCCCAAGAACAGAACTCAATCCCAGCTTCCCCACTTGCCTACCTGCCACGCTGTAGCCTGAGCAGAGATAAGCACAGTCAGCAATGGAGAAGAGCAAGTTTCCGCTTTATCAAGAACGTGGGTGTGGGGGGAGGGGAAGAACTGGGAGGTCTGGCCAAATGGCTCAGTGGATTAAAGCACCTGCAAGCAGGCACAAGGGTCAGGGGTTCGACCCCCAGGCCTGCCGTGCCAGCCCTACCCCTGGGGTGCACTGAGTCAGCGATTGAGACTGGGCACAGTGGCGTGCACCTGTAATCCCAGCTCTTGGAAGGCTGTAAACAGGAGAATCACTATGAGTCTGACCTAGTAGTGAGACCCTGAACACCCTGTAGACCTTTCCCTAAAAAATACAGAAAAAAAAAGAACTTGGGAACGCTGTGCTGGAAACTCTGAAGGGTTGATAGTGTTAACTGTGCCTGCCGTGGTCAGCTTGGTGGACTCAGGGCTCGGAGGGAGCCTCCATAATTCAGGAGAGGAGAGAGAGGTTTGCGGCTTCTCTCGATTACTGGCTGTGTGTCCTCAGGCAAATAATTGTGCCTCTCTGGGCTTTAGTTTCTCAATCTAAAACTGAGCAGTGAAGGGTACTGTTTCTAGGATTGTTATGAAGGAGTCTCAGTTACATTTCCCTCAGGGCTGGGACACAGTACCTGACACCCAGGAAAATGAAGGAAGGAAAGGTTTATTTAGCTCACAGTTAGTGGAGGTTTCAGTCCGTACTCAGCTGGCTCCAAGGCAAAGTGGCACATGGCAGAGGGCAGCAGTTCATGGTGATGGAAAACAGCAAGGCAGCAAGAGCAAAAGGAGTAGGGGCAACAGTGGCTACAGAAAGGAAGTCTGTCTCCCTTGAGGTGCATTCAGAGTATCTGTCTGAGGCCGGGTATAGCTCTCACACCCATAACTCCAGCACCGGGTCACAAAGTCTAGAATTAATCATGAAGTCTAGAAATCCACCCCATAACTGTATGAGACTTTGGGGAGACAACTAGACACACACCATAACAGATGGCCAAGGGTGACATCGCATATGGACACTAAGGACTTGCTCTGGCCCCTAGCAAGCCCAGGCGGGATGCGTCTGGTTTTGCTATGATAACAAACAATTCCACGAGTTTCAGATCTGATCATTATGAGGGCTTCTGGGCATAGGGGTTAGCAGGGCTGTCTGATCTCATGGCCCTCCCTGAGGGACCTAGCCTCACACATTCAAGATTGTCCCTACAGGAATGGGGACTGTGGAGACAGTTTTCTGGGCTTGCCTCCTCTGTAAAGAGCACACCAATTTTTCCTTCTCTGGGAAGATTCTCTAGGGAGAACCAACCCCCCAGCCAAAGGCTCTGACATTTTGTGCATTAAGGCAAAATTTAAGCCTTTTCTAGAAAATACGCGCGCACACACACACACACATACACACACACAACCTATTTTTAGGAGAGGAAAGAACTTATTCTTTGTTTTTAATTAATGCCAGCTCTCATCCCGACTTTTCCTATCGCCACCTCATTTGTCTTATTAAGTACTTTGTTTTGGTTTTAATTAATGTTTTTTATTGTCACAGAATTTTAATTGTGAGTGCTGGCTCTCAGCAGGCCCAGGCTCTCAGATGGCTTGGATTTTTTTTCCTGTCCTCTAAAGAGCTTGAGGGACAACACCTCAGAAGTGGAGGAGGGAGAGGTTTAAGGGCAGAGGCAGAGTGTCTGCCAATGTTCTCCAGACTACAGACAACACTGGCGACTTTGGGGTCCCTGTTGGCCCCAGGTTAGCTTGGTCTCCCCCTGAAAACACTGAAAAGCTGAGGAGGGCTGCAGAGCCAGGACGTGGCTGGAGAAGAGCATAAGGGTAGGGGGACATATTAACTCATGAGAGCCCAAATGTCCTGGGTAGATGCAGGCATGGCTGGATCCAGCATTCTGATGCCAACATCACAAATCAGTCTTTCTCCATCTCCCCACCCTACTTTTTATCCTTCATTGAGATTTTCCTACGTGGTGGCAAAAGTGATCAGAAGCAGCTGCAGGTTTCTGTTCTACCAGCCTGGCCACTCCAATAGAAAGAGAATGCCTCTTTCTAGAGAATTGTGCAAAAGTCATAGGGCGAGCTTTTATTGGCCAACACTGGGTCACGTGCCCAGCCCTGAACCAATCACGGTGTGCTGAGGGATGCACTACACTGATTGGCCAGGAGGGGGACCCACCCAAGACACACGGAATGCGGCCCAGAAATGGATTGTTTCCCAGAGGAAAAAATGTCACTCCTTAGAGCTATCCAGATAACTGCAGCAAGAGCTGTTTGGCCCTCCCATTGCCTGCAAGGACTCACTCAGGCCTGAACAAACCAGTCAGTTAGATCTCTGTCTACATGGCTGTCTTTGCCCATCTGTTACTGAAGTCTGTGTTCTCCTTCCTGGCCGATGCTTACGTTTCAGATTAGCTCTCTAGCTCCTGCAAGAGTAGAAATTATTATATGCACATTGCAGGGAGCATATAAAAATTTCCAGAGTTACTCCAAACAAAGAAGGGAGATGGAGTTGAATCCCAGGACCTAGATCTGAGGGCAGTAATTTTCCAGCCACAACAGGCAGCTGCATCAATCAGTTCTTGCTGCATAACAAGCCAACCCCATGTCGGCAGCTTAGAACATCATCGTCTGTCTCGAAACAGTGATGGGGCTACCTTATGTCTTTCAATTCACATGGACCACAAGCCACTTCTGCACTGGAGAGGAAGGACAGGGGCAGATGAGGACTTGTGTTTACTGAGCACCTGTTTTGTTCTGGATGCTACCTTGGTGGCCTGCCTGGCATCTTCACCCTCATCCTTCGTGCTGCTCCCAGGCCAAGCAGAGCTGAGTGTGGGAGAAGAGTGTGGTGTCAGGTGTTGCCTGTCTGAATTTCATCTCTGAAATTCAGCCTTCTCACCTGCCAAATGGGATAGTGCCACTAATACCTTCCAGAACAGGCACAGAGGGTTAAATGGGGCCATCAAGGGAACACATTCAGGGACCCAGCATCACATTCTTCGTAAGAAGCCACTGCACCAAGCCAAGTTGTGATGACCTCCAGTGTTTTACTGACAAGAACCTGCTGAGACTGTGCAGGTTATAAGTTGCGGTGAGGGTGTGGCTCTCTGCCTGCCTTTGAGTTGGGACTGTCTCCCAGGAGTGTCTAGAGGCTCTCCAGTGGTAGGTAGGCCATCTGTTACAGCAAGGTGGCATCCACAGTCCCAAGGGAGGTGACAGTGAGTTGCTGGCTTTGGAAGCCAGGAGCACAGTTGCGTCTCTCTAGCACCTCTTGGGCTATCTCTGTCCTTGGACAGGGGCTTGGAGCACAAAGAGCAATACCTTGTCGTATCAGGTGTAACCAGGCTCAGGGGAAGCTGGGGCAGTCTCTGCCACTTGGGGACAGGCAGACACCAGTGTGCAGGAACCCACACCACCCAGATGTGACTGGTTGGTGTGATAGCATCAGGGTATGTGGGGGGACAGCACACCCCAGGACTTTTGCTCTTGCTTTTGCCTCCATTGAAGTGTTTTGCTTCAGAGAACCAGTGGCCCCATCCCCTGCCCCCCTAGGTCTTCAATCAAACATCATCTCCCTGTGACTTGAGATCTATTTAAAGTCAAACTTCTTTCCGGGTTTTATGTTCTCCAGGACACATGTCACCAGCTGACATAGTTCATTTCTCGCTGCCTGCTGTCTGCTTCCCCACAAGAACAGAGGCTCCCTGAGGACAGTGACTTTTGTCTTCTGTCTAGTTGTCAGCTCTTGTCCCTGCACCAGGAACAGTGCTCTGACATAGTAAATGCAGGTGTCCAGAAACCCTTTCTGCTTCTCCCTGCTTTTCCAGAGAAGCTGGCAGTCTGCATGTTTTATTAAAGCCTGTACTTTTTAAAATACTGGTTTAATTTTACTTTTCAAAAATACTGCATGGGCCAAACAGTATAGGTTTCCAACCCGAATCCTGCGCGTGGCATCTGCTGTCCCCTCCACAGTGTGAGGCCTCACGTGTGCCGCATTTCCCAGCCCGCCAGACCTTCAAAGAGAGTGTGTCTGGATCCCTAATTGAGCAGTGATGAGCTGGCCCCAGGGGAGGAGAGCCAGGCCAGGCATGGATGGGGCGGAGCTGTGGAGCCTCTGGGCCGCATCCAAGCCACTGGCTGCGCTGCAGAGCATCGAATTTAATTCCAAGGCTGTGGAGCGCGGAGGCAGACGGCCACCTTTGACCTCTACGCAGGCAGCTGCAGTGCCACGCAAAGCCCCTGCCACCCCAGCCCACACTGCTGGGGGTGCCCACATACCTGCTGTGGCTCTTAAACTCAGTGGGCTTTGAGCTGCTTTATCCATTCAGCTCCAGCTAGAGGAAGATTGAGAAGGTTGCAGGGGTTGGAACCGCTGGTCCTCAGCAAGTGATGCAAGAGGGGGCTGGGACAGAGGGAAGCACAGAGCAGGCAGGGAGGAGGACCCAGAATCCGGGGTGCTCGGGGTGAGGACAGGACACCTGGCAGTCAGGAGGTAGGGAGACTTAGGGGCAGCAGGTCTGTCCCCAGCCCACTGCACTCCCTGAGCTGGGTCTCTAGAGCACTCCCTGGCCTTCGAGACTTTGTCCTCCCTGCTGATCTTTTCCACTGACAACTTACCTTGGTAAACAGTCCACGTTGGCCATGGATTGAGAGCGCCATTACTTCCAGCTGCGCGGCTCTGACCCATACAGATGTTCCAGCATCCAGCTAACTGGAACTGGTTTCAGGGGCTGAGGTTGCTTAACTGGAGACTCGAGGCAGGAACCTGGGCAGCCCACTGAACCACTCTGTGACCCAGTGGTCCCACCTGGCAGCTGGGATGAGATGAGGACCCCCCTCACAAGGCTCCTGGGAGCACCTAGTAGGACACAATATGCAAGGTGCTGGGCACACGGGGAGCCTTGGTAGCGGACTTCCTATTGTCATTACATTTGGTACCAAAAGGCAATTGTTTCTTAGTGCGCATGCAGGGACCGCCCTGATGTGGAAGAGCAGCTGAGGCCTCTGGTTTCCTGGAAGGGCAGTTATGTTTGTCCCTGTACAAGCCAAGGTGTGTGACCTTTCAGGGCCACAGGACAGGGCTCAGGGTGGGCGAATCACTGCTCATTCTGAGGCTGAGGCAGGAATGCAGGGTGTGGGATTTGCAGAGCCCTAGGCTCACCATGGGGCTTCCCCTCTCTGAGCCTGCACCTGCAGACCGCTAGGAGGACGAACACCTCTGGTTGTGCTCTGTTGGTGAGGAAGTGGAGAATGGTGGCCCACACTCTCCAGGGGTCCTCTGTCACTCAAGGGCAGGGTCCCTAGAAGCAGAACTGGAGGTGGCAATTCCTGTGCTAGTGACAGAGTCAGGGTGCTCGAAGGGTAGCAGGTGAGCATGTGGCCCCAGCCTGAGTATCAGGGAGCCCCCAGCACAGGACAGCATCATGGGGCTGTCCTACTTGACCCGAGGGGCTGTGCTTCCATATGTGCTCCACCCTTCTCAGTCAGTCTCTGGCTTTGGCTACCCCTGGGGTGGCTACAACCCAGGCCCCAGTTTCTGCACCAGATGAGGGCAGAAGGGCCACCGCTGTAATGTGGCACGGAATGCCAGCAGCCACATCCACTGTCCCTCTGCGCCTGCCTCAGATCTGCCTGCAGACACACAGCCCCTCCCTGGGCCCGTTTCTCCAAGCATCCGAATAGCTTCAATTCTCAGATTGGCCCAGGCCCAGTGGACAGGACTGAGCCTGGACGAGGAGTCCAGGCTATGGACATCAAGCTTATTGAGGGTCTGGAGTGGCCCAGCTGAGAGAACCAGGTTTGTCTGGGTGGGAGAGAAAGAGAAGGGAGTTTCCATGGGGAGTTCGGACTCTGCAGATGGAATTCTAGAGGGGTGTGGGTAAGAGAAGCAGGGAGGTTCTGCCCGGAGGATGGCAGGATTTGGAGACCAGAGGCCCTAGGAGGAGGCGAGCACAGGGCGCCCTTGTCCCCCCTCCGTCCCCCACAGCCTTCTAGGGCCTCATCTGCTCCAGGCTGCCAAGCTCCTGATCACAGAACCAGTGGCCCAGACCAAGGAGAGCGGAAGCTCACTCAAGCCTGTGGCTCTGTGCCTTAGCAGGGACCAGAAGCCTCCAGGGCCCAGGGGGTGCTAAGGAAACTTCGCAGTTCTTTCCAGCAACAAGAACTCTCCTTTCCGCCTGCTTTGAAGTGGCAGTGATGAGAGGCGAGCACCCACTGGACACACCAGTTCCTTTCTGTTTCTTTTAAAAGTATTTCCCATAAACTGCACTGCTTCTTCCTCGGAGAGATACTGGAGCAAAAGGCAGGTCCAGAGAGAACACCAGACTGGCTGAGCTCAGTGCATGGGGTGTTGATGGAGACGCGAGCACATAGCACCCGGACACTTGCTGGGTGTTGGAAGTCAAGCAGCAAACACAGAGTCTGCAAGGGGCTTGTATTTTGGTAGGGAGACTCAAACTCTGAGCCAATAACCAAATATAAGAAATATTTTTTGTGATTAGTGATAAGAGCTACGAAGAAAAATGAATTAGAGAAAAAGGAACCCAGGTAGAGGAGGTGGAGGAGGAGCTGTGTTAATCTGAGTGTAGGAAATATACAGAATGAGGAAGTGGAAGATCTAACAGACAACACCAAGACTCTGGTTTATGATGCTGTGTTGCATGTAAGAGTTTTGCTGTCTGAATAAATTATAGCTGCCTTGACCACACAATCAACAACAAAAATGGGTAGCTAGGGGAGATGATGGATACCTTCATTTGTTCTCCTGCCTTAGCCATTTTATTACGGATCTACATATATATGTGACATACTGCACATCTTAAATTTGCGAAGGAAAATTTATTTTTCTAGCAAAACTAAAATAAACAACCAAAAAGGATTGAGATGTAGCGCAGTGGCAGAGCACTAGCGTGGCATGCTGGGGACTGGCTTCCAGACCCTGCACTGCCCTAAAATCAATAAACAAGTGTACCAAGGGATCAGGAGGCCCTGTGGGGAGGTGATGTTTGGTGACAGAGCTGCATGGTGGCCGAGGGTGAGCAGGGCTAACATCTAGGGAAGGGGCTGCTGGGGAGGAAAGAGCAACTGGGAGCGCACCCAGGACACTGGAGAAACCTGGGAAGAGGACGTCAGAGGGGAGGGAAAGAAAGGAAAAGAAAGAGCCCCACAGTGTGCTCAGGGGTCCAGATTTTAGTCCAGAAGCAATGGGGAAGGATTTTACATCTCTCAGAAGGCATTTGAGCAAAAGCATAACACAAGCTGGCTTCCTGTTCTTGGGTGAAAACAGAGAGAAAGGACACATATCTTAAGAGGTTGGCTTCTGATTTTTCCATGTGCCCATACCTGGTTAGGAACCCAGATTGAGCTATGGACCATTCTCATGCCATGGAGGGTCCCCTCTTCCCTCCGGTCAATATCCCACGCACCAAAGTGAGCAACTGATTTACTCAGATTCCTATCCCTGTCAGATGTGCCTGTCCAGAACCTTCGTGTAAATATCATCAAATAGTGTACCCTCCTTGGGTGCTGGCTCCTTCCCCTAAACACAATGTCTATGAGATTCATGGAGGCTTTTATGTCTCTCAGGAGTTTGTCCCTTATCACCGAGCAGCATTCCATGGCATGAAGAAGCCAGGACTGATTTATCCAGTCCGCTGCTGAGGGACATGGGCTGCTCCCTGTCTGTAACTATGATGGGGGAAGGCACTAGGAACATCCCCTCCGTCTCTGAGGTCAGACCTCAGGCATGCATTTGGGTGACATTCTTGGGCCACAGACTAGAGGAACTTTCAGCTTTGGTGGGCATTGTCAAAAAACTCATTTTCCAAAGTAGCCTTTCAGCTTTGAGATGTATAACTCACGTATCATACAGTTTCCCCGTTTCAGGTGGACAATTTTGTATGCTCTGAGTCATGCAGCCATTCTTATAGTCAATTTTAAAATGGTTTCATGAACCCTGCAAGGAAACCCTGTACCTTCATTGCCCTGCAGTCCTAGGCAACTGCTAATGTACTTTTTGTCCCTTACAGATTTATCGATTTTGTATATTTCATGTAAATGCTTGTATACAATGTGTGACCTTTTGTGTCAATGCTTCATTCCCTTCTATGATTGAATGATTTTCAATGCAGAGTCGCTATCTTGCTCATTCACTGGAGAGTTGGTGAAGATTGGTTTCTACTCTGGCTATCAGGAGTGACAAGGCTGTGAGCATTTATTTGTGTATGAGTTTGTGTGCTGTGTTTTCACTTCTCACCGGGAGATTCCTAGGAGCGGAACGGCCAGGCCTGTGGTAGCTCTGTGTCTAGCCATGCAGGCTGTGGTTGGGACATGGGTTTCTCAAGCTCTCCCTGGCCACCGTGTGGAGCCAGACCTGTCATGGGCAATGTTAGATTCACAGAGGAACCGTATTGATCAGCTCCTGTTGCTGCCAGGGAGGCCTGTCGCTTGGGTTTGTGGAGCCGCAAAGCAAGCCAGAAGCAGTGGGCGGATCCTTGGTCCATCTGGAAGATCAACAGCAGGGCTTTCTGCTGGGCTGGATGTAGAGCTCTAAAGGGGGTCAGGGAATATGCCGGGGTGAATGAGTCCGATGACATAGTCCCACAGGCAGACCCTAGATTCCAGGTGTGTCCTGCTGGAGGCTTCACATCAAAATGGGGTGGACAAGCCAGGTGTGGTGGCAGCACCTGTAATCCCAGCTGTCCGGGAGGCTGAGGTGGGAGGACCACAAGTTCAAGCCCAGACTGGATAACTTAGGAATTCAATGATAACTGTGTCCAAAATAAAGAGGGGGTGGGATAGGAAGGACTGAGATTTTAGGGAAGGGACTCTTGATTTGGGTCCATTTCTTGCTACTGGATGACTGTGACCTCCAGCAGGAAATGGTCCCTCTTGAGACCCATGGTACCCTATCTGAAAACGGAGACTCAGGGTGAGGTTGCCCTCCTCTGCTTTCCCACAAACACAGCATAGGGACAGGGACGATGGAGCCTCAGCAACTGTGTGATGTCCCCTCTGGGTTGGTGTCTTCCAGGAGCACACGCCTGAGCCTTGCACCATGACAGACACCGTGGTCAGTAGCAGCTCGAACCGATGGATGTACCCCAGCGACCGTCCCCTGCAATCCAGGTCAGTCTCGGGCCTCCTGGGAGGGGCTCGCAGGATGGGGGCAGTTGCTGTCCTTGAAAGAAAGGAGGAAGCCTGAGAAAGGAAGTGGAATCTCCTCTCCGCGTGGGGGAGTTTATTGTGGGAATTTCTGTGCTTTGGCATCTTTGCAAGGTTCGAAGAGCGCGTTGGAGGCAGCGTGGCCAATCTGGGCAGGGAGCTGGTGGGGTAGGGAGTGGACACAGGCTGGGTTCCCTGGGGATCTGAGAAAACTCACTGTATGATCGAAGCCCTTCCCCTCTCTGGCCTCAGGTTCCCCATGAGACAAACAAGGTCATTGAACTCAGTCAGACCACATATTGGTAGGTGCAGGCTGATTCCAACTTGCAGGAGTTGCACGTCCTTGTTTATGCTTTAATTTTGGACCACATCGTGTAAGAACTCAGACATCTCATTGAGGTCCAAATTTTTGGCACCTCTTAAACAAACAAAAGAGCTGACACTCTTGGATCAAAATTCCTCTGCATCAGCAGCTCAGAGGCTGCTGCTAGCTTTATTTTTTTTATTTTATGAAAAAAAAAAGAAACTGAATTTCATAACAATAACAGCAGTGCATACACTGATTTTATAATCCTAAAAGTAGTGATTCAGGGTATAAGACATAGACAAAAGAAAAAAGATTCCTACAAAGAAGAAACGAACAGATAATAGCACTAAACTTTCTTTTCAATCAGCTAAGATAAACTAGCAGTATAAATGTGGGCAGAGGCTGCTCTCTGCAGACGGGTAACTATGCTCTCGGTGGAGTATGTGTTGAGCGGTATTTTAGACCCAGCCACACACTGCACCTTCTGGATAAGCCAGAGGGGTAATCTGATTACCTCAGGGAAGGAGGAGTGCTCAGCTATTAAGGAAGCTGAGGCAGGAGGATTATAAATTCAAGCCCACCCTGGGCATCTTAATGTCAGCCTGTCCCGCACTCAAATTTCAGAAAGGCATGGAGCCTGGTGGCTTGCCTAGTGTGGGCAAGGTCTCAGTTCAGTCCCCAGTACCGAAGAAAGAAAAGGAGTGTCAGGAAGAGGCTCTGGCCTGCCCAAGGACTATGGAAAGGGTTCTTAACAGAGATCCTTTCTTATTTCTAAAAGTGGGCCTTTCAGTGTCCTGTCCCAATTTATACCTGGTCTATGCAACACCAACACTGCCCTCTTCTCTAAATCAACTCACGAAGCAGACACTGTCATTTAACAAGGAGATTGAAGGTCATCAGTGGATATATGCAAATAGGAAGCGTATACTTTCCTGGAACAGAAGATTGCCATAGAAATAAATAAATAAATAAATAAATAAATAAATAAATAAAACAATGTCATTGTACCTGGCAACATCCTTTAGCCTTCCCAAGGCTCCCAGAGATCTGATTTCCACTTCCTCTAAAGGGTTATGATCAACCCAGTTATGATTGACGCACACCTGTCATCCCAGCACTGTGGGAGTCAGAGGCAGGCAGATTGCAAGTTTGAGACCAGCCTGGGCAATTTAGCAACTTGCGAGATGCTGTCTCAAAATTAAAAAAAAAAAAAAAAAAAAAAGACAAAAATTTAAAAGGTTGGGGAGGGGCTTGGATGTAGCTGAGCGTGGAACCCCTGAGCTCAATCCCCAGGGCTGCACAGTGGGGGGTATGATTATAATACATGATGTATAGATATGTATGAAAATGTCACAAAGGAAGGCCATTAGTTTGTACAAAGAATACATGCTAATAATTACACAATAACAGGGTGGAACTCAACAAGCTGCAGGCAAACGTTAAACGTTGATTAGCTACAAATTGAGACTTCCTTCCGGAAGCCCTCATAAGCTAGGAACGAGGTCAGAAAGGAGTATTTTTTTGTCGGTTGCTTCATACTACTGCCCATCCCTTGCTATTTTATTAATTTCTGCTCTTAGCTTTATCAGACCATCCTTTCTCGTTTCTTGGGTAATTCCATTCCTTGTGCCTACTTCCACTGCATATTTATCTCCTCAGGGCTTCTTGCCTCTCCTAGTAATAATCACCCATCTGATAGACAAAGGGTCACATTCAAATTTTCCCTCTGCAAGCTTTCACAAATTGTGTCGCGTTGTTTCTCAGTTCCGTGTGTTGTAACTTTTTTTCCATTTTATGTATTTTGGTACAGGGTCTCCCTGCGCAGCTCAGACTGGTAGTGATCCTCCTGTTTTCAGCCTCTCCTGCGCTGGGATTACGGGTGTGCACCACCATGCCTGTACTCGGTCTCTGGCTCAGTGTGCCCCTGAGGCAGGGCTGGCACGGCGTGCGGGCCTGGGGATCGAACCCTGGTCCCTGCTCTTGCCAAAGCAGGCGCTTGGTCCGCTGAGCCATCTCCTCAGCATTTTGTGTCCTAACTTTTATCTTAGGGTTTCTTCTTTAACCCAAGAGTGATTGAGCAGCATATGAGTAGTATTTTAAACTTTTTGAGTGTTTGAGGCTTGTTAATTTCCTGATAGTTTTGCTATTAATCTCTATGTTAACTGCCTTGTGGCCAGAGAATGCGCTCTGGATGGCACTGACTCTGCGATGTGTTCAGATCTGGCTTACAAGTTAGAAACGTGCTCAGCGACGCCGTGAGAAAATGGCTCTCTCTCTAGCAACTGGAAGACCAATCGTCTCGTCTAAGATGCGCTGATTGGTTACGCTCAAGGCATTTTTGAGCTTTCCTTTTTTTCTGCCAGCTTCTGAGTAGTATGTTAAAATCTTCAACAGTGGTGGGTTTATCAGTTTCTTCCTGCGATTTTAATCTTGCTTTCTATATTGTAGGCTGCCTTTCTTTGCCACTGTCATTCTGAACACATGCCATCCTGAAGCATAGTAATTTCCCATCAAACCCCTGTGTTGCATTTTTGGGATCTTAATAGTTACCATTTTTATTTCTGAAACTTTTTCTTTTTAGTGTCTTTAAATTTTTT
The DNA here is from genome assembly GCA_002564285.1 of Tympanoctomys barrerae. Lineage (NCBI taxonomy): Eukaryota > Metazoa > Chordata > Mammalia > Rodentia > Octodontidae > Tympanoctomys > Tympanoctomys barrerae. Next base: position 2,110 of record NDGN011312815.1, on the reverse strand, counting down.
TTTATTTTTTTATTTTTATGTATTTGGTAAAGGATCTCACTACGCAGCTCAGACTTGTAGTGATCCTCCTGTTTTTCAGCCTCCCCAGTACTGGGATTATAGGCGAGCACCACGGTGCCCAGTTTCAGTGGCCGGCTCAGCACGCCTGGGGTAGGGCAGGGCCGGCACAGCATTCGGTGCAGGGAATCCTATCCTTATCCCTGCAATTGCTAGGTAGGCGCTTGGATCACTGAGCTATCTCCCCAGCCCTCTTCTTAATGTCTTCTTGATCATTTATTTTTCTAGTTTGTGGGTCCTTGATCAATTTATAACCCACAATGGCCTCATTAATGTACAGTAACTTTACATTCTGTACCAGGTAATCATTACACCTCCTCTGTGGTCAGCTGATCTGTGCCACAAGGGTTCATTAGAACCTGTGGTTCATTCTTTAAGAGTTTTGCAAGCCTGTTACTGTTAGTTATTAAAGATTAATTTATATTAATTTACCCTTAACTTGTATTATACAGAGGTGACCAACACCACTGTGGATTTCTCCCCAGCTCTGAATGTGACCAAGACGGGTACTTGAACTCTGTCACAGTGGGACTTTTGCCTGAGATAAGAAGTTAACCATCCTTGGCACTCTGCTGCCCAGAGCCCGTGACAACCCACTTTGTGTATCTTCCTTGCAGATTTTCATGCGTGGTGACTTGCTGCTTTGAATGCCTGGTGAGGTGTTCTCATGAATCCAGTCTGTGAGAATCCCTGGGACCTACCCCGGGGACATTTTTTCTCCCAGGAGGATGCCATTTGCCTCCTCACAGATCATGTTCACTGCCTCCGGACGGTGGCTCTGTGTGGGGCCTCAGGCCCGGCTCCCTGCCTGGGAGGGGGAGGTCAGGTGAGCCTCAGAGGCAGCTGTCCTGGGTGCAGTTTCCTGGATTCTCTTTTTCATGTTTAATGGCCTTGTAAAGGAATAATCAACATGCTACCAACAGTAGTCACTTAAAGTCTGTGAAAGTACAGTTTGGTGGTTTGTAAACATATATGCACACCTTTGAGGCCATCACGATGCTCAAGACAATCGCCACATCCATCCGAACTTCCTGGGGCTGCGTCTTTCCCCCCTCGCTCTTGCCTGCCTTCTTCCTACTCATCTCTAAGTAACCCTCACTTTCTTTTCTGTATCTATAAGTTAGTTTGCCTTTCCTAGAGTTTTATATAAGTGGAGTATACAATGTGTACTTTTTGGATGAAAAGGGAAGAGAATCTGCTTCCTTTTGCTCTGTGATTACTCTGTGATCCAGCCATACTGTTTGGCTATCAGTGCTTTCCCCCTTTTCATTGCTGCATAACATTCCTTTTGTGAATATGTCACATTCAACCATTGATGCACATTTGTATTGTTTTAAGTTTTGAGCCAGCACAGACAAAACTTCGTATAAAATATGATTTCATTTCTCTTGGGTAATTACCTAAGAAGGGAATCTCAGTCATGTGGTAGGTATTCGTTCAACTTTCTAAGAAATTACTAAACTGCTCTCCAATTGGGGTGTCCCATTGTTAAGATTCCCACCAGCAGTGCCTGAGAGTTCCATCCTCCCCACTGCTTCCCCAGCACTTGTTATACTCAGTCTTTTTATTTTTAATCATTCTAGTGAATGCACAGGTGCATTTCATTATGTTTTATAATTTGCATGTTCTTCATGATTAATGATGTTGAACATCTTATATAATCTTGCCATTAGTCAAACACCTTTGTCAAAGTATCCGTTCAAATCTGCTGTCCATTTCAAAAATCAGGCCATTTATCTTGTAACTTTTACAGGTTTTCTAATGTTCTAGGTAAAAGTCCTTTGTTAAATAAGCATTTTTCAAATACTTTCCCTCAGACTACCACATGCATTTTCATAACAGTGACTTTGGAAGGAGATAAGGTTTTGATGAAGTCTGTTTTGTTTGCTTTGAAAAAGAGCAGAGTCGTGGAGAGTGCTACTCCTTTACAGCAATCCCTGCATAGGTTTAGAAGGGTTTGCTTTAATCTCTCTGGGATCTATTTACATACTGGGGAAGGATTTCTTCTTCTTCTTCTTCTTCTTCTTCTTCTTCTTCTTCTTCTTCTTCTTCT
>NDGN011312801.1:0-13462 GCA_002564285.1 Tympanoctomys barrerae | reverse complement strand
CAGTCCTATGGATAACCCTCTACTATTATGGACTACTGAACTATATTGGAATATTTTGCTGAACTCACACACCTACAATATTTAAATGACAATGGAATTTAAATGACCCTTCTCTGACAAAACCAAACAAAAAAAGGGGGATACAAATGAACTACCATTTGGTATCTTTATATTCAAAATAGTTAGGATAAATATATAGTAACATTCTCTCCATTCAATGAATAGAGAGATTTGTTCTAATAGTGTTTGTGGACAGGATATCACTTCTGCATCTTGTACAATGAATAATCACTAAGACAACAATATGCAGTTTATTAATTATTAAAACTGTGCTAGTAATCGGTTTTGAAGCTGTCTCATTGCTATTTGTGTCTCAATAAAATTATTTTTTTAAAAATATCATGTCTGCATCTTATCCTCTGAATAACTACTATGAAGACAACAATATGTATTAATTTCTATAAATGTCCTCCTAGCCTGTTTCATTGCTATTTTATCTTTTCTCATTAAAATGAATAAAAATTTAAAAATAAAAAAGCCAAACAAACAGAAAAGCTGGTATTTGACATTAATATAAAAAGTCAACTTCAACTTCTGTATTATGTACTAAAGACCAATTATGATTCCTCCCAGTCCCCTTCTCTTCCTATGTTTAGATCCATTTTTCTTGAACAATGTGATCTTGTTTCCCATTCTGAGCTAGACCTTGACTCACAGACAATAATCCTCTTGTGGAGTCCGCCATGCATTGAGCAGGAAATCAAGTGCAGACACTAAGAAAACATTTTCCAAATGTAAAATCAAAAATGCAAAGACTGGGAGAGTTATCTTTCAAAATAATTTTATAGATTTTATTAGCCCAGAGACCACAGGTGTCAAGCATCCTAGGAGCCAAAATTTTCAGTGATTCAGGAAAAATGCCTCCCATGTGCTCCAATGGGAGATATGAATCTGGTTGGCTCAAGGTTTGGAAGGCTGGGTAATCCCAGAGCACAGTGCTGGCATTAGCTCCTCATCTGCTCAAGGTCTATTCTCTGCATCCTGACAGCACTGGGTATCACACAGTGAATTCAGAGCAAAAGTATTCGCATCTCTCTTTCTCTTCTTATGGCATGGGCAGAGGTCCCATCCTTATGATTTCATCTAATCTTAATTACCTACTAATGTATGAGTTTGGAGAATAGTTTATAATGCACAAACTCCAGAGGACAAAATTTAAACCATATCAGGGCTCCCAGTTGCCCAGAGAGATGTGCTCCCTTCTACTTGCTCAGTGGTGACAAAATGATGAAGAATTTCAGGCATTTACAGATAGAACTTTTAAGACTTGTACTCAGTAGGCTAGTAAAGTAATATACAGATACCTCTAGCTATTCACATGCCTAGTCACCTACCTTCACACAGTTTTCCTCTCATTATAAACTTTTCATTTATTAATACTTAGCAATAGCTCCAAAACCATTTGAAAGTCAAGAGAAAATAAGTATGTACAGCCTAGGTGATAAGATAGAAAATATACAAGAACTAACAAATAAAATTATGACATGCATCATTCAAGGAAAAAGAAATGACATTCTCATTCAAGAATGAGACCATAATATCAGTAAAAGCTTTACACATTCTATGGTCTTACTTTTTTAATAAGGGGATAAATAAACTTGCCTTTTACTCAGCAACATTAGGTTCACACATCTATTCAGACTGTTTCACTAAAATTGAGAAATTTGGAAAAAGAGAAAGTGAGAGGGCTTACTAGTTGGAAAAGTTCACTGCATTTCCGAACCGATGCTCCAAGTATCAGGAACCACTTTCAAGGTAGCTTAAGGTAAAAATTATATATTTTTGAGGACATTCTGTGGATGCTTCATAGAACCAAGTATGGAACATGTGTGAGTGTTGGGGTACCTGACAGGCAGAACATGCAGCACCCTCATGTTTGCTGAGCATTACTTCCCTCTTCCTCTCTCTGTGAAAGTGGGCAACAGGTCTGCCCCTAAGTTCCCATTGTTAAAGGGAACAAGCCTGTCTCTCTGGTTACCAAGCCAAATATTTTCAATTGTTAGTAACCCAGGAGTAGTCTTTATCAGTGGTACCCAGAACATCATAGGAATCATAGCTAAACACTAAAACCATTTGAATGTTGTATAGAGGAACAGCTGAAGCAGATCCTAGTAGAGGAAGTAAAGGAGGTTAAAGAGAGAAAAATAAAGGATGTTCTTTACATACAGGCAAGACTGGTGTGATCATGAACATCTGTGTGTGTGTGTGTGTGTGTGTGTGTGTGTGTGTGTGTGTGTGTAGTACTGGGGATAGAACTTGGGACCTTGCACTTGCCATGTAGGCACTTATGCTGCTGAGCTATACTCCAGGGCCTCATCTTTTAATTGTCTAACACAGGATTGGTTAGTCAATAACAATATAGATAATCTACAGTAAGTTCTCATACAATCTGCAGCATCTTCTCAGCCTTCACAATTTGGTCAAATTTAGAGAGAGAGGTAAAAACTAATTTCTGACCTCATAAAACATGGAGTCTCAGGTTCTAGGAAGACAGAGTGAATTTCATTGTCAAATGTTGTGACATTGGTGGAGGGAGATATCTAAGTAACTGATTCTGGTCAGGAGGGTGTAGTGCTAACAGATAGTGTGGCAAGGAATTTGTACATATTCCTTTCAGAGCAGAGCCATGGGGTACATAGGAAGAGGCAGGCCATGGATCACCTGGAGTCTTTGGTACAGAAAGGGGATTCGCCTCCCAGAGATCAGGCTACATATCCCCCCAAAATTCAGGTAATAACATTTGATCCCCATATGAATCTTCCAGTGAGTTGTACATGATGTTTTCTTCCCTCAGACCTAGGAAAATTGTTTATGAAACTTCCCAAAGAAATGGCCCAAAGTGAACTTAGCCTGCCTGGAGGCCAGAAAACAAGCATTCTTTCGAAAAGGCACTGCCTAGGACACCCAGGAATCTGCCCTAAGAGTTCAGGCTGTTACCTGTACAATCCAGATATTTGACCTAGGTAAAAATCACCAACTCCACATATAGAACATTTTTCTTGTACATCTTGTAAACAGACCTCACTGGATGATTGATGGAATAAATCATTCATTTCAGGGTCCTCTCCAGCATTAAGATACTATATAGCTTTTTAAACAAGAGTGTCTTGGTTACTATTCACTCTTTGATGGGACAACATACTTGACACTCAAATTAAGAAAGAAAAGGTTTATTTAGCTCACAGTTAGTTGAGGTTTCAGTCCATACTTGGCTGGTTCCAAGGCAGACTGGCACATGACAGATGCATCAGTTCATGATCACAGAAAATAGCAAAGAGAGTAGACACATCTGAAGCTTCTAGAAAACCTCTTTCCCTTCCTTCCATGCTGACTGTGAAGACTAGCCCTTCTGATAGTGGAACTCTCCATCCTTGCTCAGTTGCCTTTTATATCCTTTAAGTGCTGAGTCATTCTAGGGTGGGCCCTCCACACTCTACGGAGAGGCCTCCCTACCCTAGGGTGTGGCATTGCTGAGCTGATTTAATTAAGTTTTTAACATCTCAAGTTGACACAATGCATCAACCACTACAAAGAGAAAATTACCAAATTTTAGATTGTAGGGATCTATTGGTCTTACTGTGAAGGGTTCCACCTAGGGAGACAGGGTGGCAGGAATGAGAAAGATAGACAAGAAGACAAAACCTGGGCTAGGTGGTCGCCAGTCTTCCTGATGGGCAAGATTTACATGCCAGCACAATGAAATCTATGTTTATACCTTTTACAAAGTTAATAACACGTGACACAAGGTTGACTAGTGGCTAGCAGGTGACATTAACCAGTTAGGATGCTTATCTCAGGACTGAGGTAGCTTTTTTGTTTTAGGCACTGAGGCCTAGTCCTGCCTACACACCTTTGACTGATTTTCCAGCTTTCACACCTCCCTACATTAGATTCCCACACAGTTTCAGAAGCACACAAAACCAACCCTATATAATCACAATATTAGAACTCCCAGAAGATGGAAGCTAAAACCATCATAGGACTATCCCAACCTGATAGGTTTTAAACTCAATGTAGAGAAGTATCATCTGTGACATTTCTCAACACGTATGTGTCTCCTCAGAATTGAGGCAGACACAGCAAGCCAGATGCTGGAGCTCCAACATTCTTGGTTTGAGAAACACCATGCCTTGGAAATGGAAGCCCAAGAACCTCAGTGACTCCTGGAATCACTTGAAGGCTGTATAGGGCTGGGACTAGAACCCAGGGCTCTGATGCCAGTAAGAAACATCTTGAGCTCAGTATCTGCTTTCTGCAGTGCCGAAATGATTAATGGCTTCAACAACCTGAATATTTTATCTCTAATTCAGATAAACAGCAATTATTTCCCTGAGGGTGGGGCAAATAGAATATAAACCAAAAAGATAAGGATGCTTTATAAATTGAAAGGAAAGCTTCTAGTCCTGTATTAATCCATGGGACTTAGCTCTAAACCAGAAAATTGCATTTACTTTTTATTGTTGTTATTGTTGTTTTTTCCCTTCGGTCTTTGAAATAGTAGACAGAAAACAAACAACACAGAAGAAAATCAAATGAAAGCTCAAGCCATGTGCTCCAAAAGAAAGAATACTGAGCAAACTTTTAATGCAAATGATCCTGGAACAATTTAATAGCTAAGTGGTCCATGATTTTTCTTAACATATATCCTCATTAAAAGAGAGAGAAAGGGAGACAGCCTAGAGGGGGAGAGAATAGAAAGAAGCTAAGAAATACCTTTAAAAACCAATGAATTCAATGCCATTTCTTTTTTCTTTTACTTAATTTTCTAGGTATCTCAGCATGATCTGAATAAATTATGCTGACAATACCCTAATATACATGATAAATCATCAACACAATTTTAGTGATATATTGCATGAAATGTAAATAATAACCAGCACCGCTAATTGGCTCGCTTCTTAAGAACAAAGCTATGACCGCGTGGTTCTGCCAATCTGGGCTCTCAGTCATTAAGCATTTCTGCTGCTTAGCTCTTTCTGCTGATCTGGACGGAAAGCCCAGGCACAGGGACAAACCTTTGTGTGAAAGCATATCAGGCAAGAGCCTGTGCCTCAGCAAGACTGTGCTGAATCCCGGATAGGATTTCTGAGTCCTTCCCGACTACCAGTGGGCAATGACTTGCCCTTGCTTCTGGAGGAAACTCATGTTCCTTAGAAGTAGAGCAAGGAAAATCTCCTTAAGTTAGTTAAGTTGCTAAATCTTTCCAAAAAGTCTTCTGACTCATTTTGATTTTATTTTTGCTTTGATAATGATTTGATTACAATTTCATTTGACCAGAAACATAAGCTGTTTCTATGTGCTTCTTATTTTGAAAATACCTTGTTAGCATTCATCATATGTTTATGGAGCTTAAAAATATATTTTGTTACATTTTCTCAAACAAATCCTTCTGCTTTTTGACAGGGTTGAGTTTTTTTTTAATCTATAATGTTCCCACTCTGTCAAACAATGTCTTAGGAAGAAAATAACCTGAGGTCAGGTGGGCACATACATGCACTCAATGGCAATGCTAGAGTCATGATCTGAGTCCCTAGAGGACATGGTATGAATACCAGGAACCAGCTTCTCATTCTCAAGGGCAGGCAGAGAATGAGGGAAGGAGCATAGACATGCACAAACTGATTTGACATTGTGTTACATAAAACAGTACAAGACAAGGGGATTCAATGACCCAGATTGTAGTAGAGGAAAGTAGATCTCCAAAATGAGGTGACATTTGAGTTGGGGGACAAGAAGGAACCAGCCATACAATGAGTTAAAGAAAGTGTGCTCTAGAAAGAGAAAGCATATGCAAAGGTCCTGGGGCCAGTAGACCCAGAGGAAGGGAAAAGATAGGAAGAGTAGTGATCAGGGACTAAGGAATCAGATTTTCTGTGTAAGAAGAACTCTACCACAGGGAGATGCTTTGTGGAAAGAGAGGTTTCTGCTACACTCACAGTTCCTACTTCCATAGCTTCCTTTTCAATATATCTTTTATCATCAAGGCTGGCTTCTGAGCCACCATAGATGCAGCTGCCACACCCTGCCTCCTCCTAGCAACTTGTCCCCAGGATTCAAATTTGTCCCTGGAGTGACTACTTATAATTTTATGAACTCCAGCATATATTTTGAATACAAATTTAACTTCTTCACATTAGAAGCAAGGATTGGTCACCCTTGACACAGTTTCCAGTTCTTCACTACACACAAGTCACTTGAGCTGGTGGCAATAGGTAGGAACATAGAGCCAACTCTCCAGTCTTGCAAAGTAGCCTCCTTGCTTTCCTGCCACTTTCTGTAATGGACCCTTCAGTCATTTGCCCTTGAACTTGACATTACCACAGTTCACTTCTTTACACCCACCACTACTAGTTGTCAGACTGTCTTTCTGCCTGACTCTTCTTATCTGCCTTGTGTGACCAGAGACAATGGATAACCTTGTTGATGGATTAAGCTTTCCTTGATCAGGAGCTGTAGTTAATTTTTTTGGAACCAGTTTCCTATTTAGGTGGTGCTGTGATGAATTCATGATTTCCATCCAAAGAATCAGTAGTGCTCCTAGATCATATTTTTCCCAGAATGCCAGGGAGAACACAAAGTCAGTTTTCTGTGCCTGAGTGGTTATCAGGTAGATTTAAACTGGATTTGGGTCAGACTAAAAGGCACCTGCTGCTTTAAACAAATGTTTGGTGTAAGGTTCCATGGCTGCAGGTAGAACAATGAGGCATTTGGCTGTACAGAAGATGAAAAATCATCCTGTAGAAAGCATCCTATAAATTTTCACATCTATTTCCCTTTGATTTCCTCTAAGGGCAAAGTTTTCAGCATTTTGATGCTGGATAACTAATGTAGCTTAAAATGATCGATCCTCAACCCTATGGAATTCCTAATAGTGGATCTACTCTGCTTATATCCTGGCCAGCCCACCGTCAGTGAGATCTGGTTCAAGTATAGCTCGTGGATGATGCTTCCATAGACTGGGCCTGGAAGCTTTTTCTGTATTTATTGCCACTTTGTAATAGAGAACAGAGATCCTCACCCATGAACTCCACTCACCAGGACTGAGTGTGTTGCTCTAGTCTTTTGCTGTTCTTCAAGGTCGGCTAATGCTGGCAGCTGACTGCCCCTCATGATATGAAAGGAAACAGGCGAGGACCTGACACCTAAAAGGTGATCTGCGAGTGCGCTCCCTGAAGAGCACCCTTATGCCAGGCATAACAGGGGCAGCACACTTGACGGAGACTTGTACACTGGTGCTCATGAACATTGCTCCTTCAGATGGGCTGGCAGCCCTGGCTCCTCTTGAGCTTTACTTGGACGCTGGCCTGCACCCCCTTAAAGGCCTCATAGAACCAACCAGTAGCTGAATGAAAGCTGGTTTTAATGTCAAAAATCATCAAGACAGGGACTGCAGCCAAACAGAGGAGCTACAAGTGTTAGCAACTGATTCTTTTCTTGCTGCTGCCATTCCTACTGTCCCATCTTCCCATGGTCAAAATCATTTATGAGGCACTTCATCTGCATAGAACACCAACGTAAGCCCGGGACATGCTGAGTTAATTAGACCAAAGGTCTCCTTAGCAGAAGTGTGGATCCATTCAGGACAGACACTGATGAAGCAGACTAGCTAGTTAAGGCAGGCAGTAAGCCAAAAGGCAACATTAAAAGGTATTTGCATTAAATACAAGCAGAAGGGTCAGAAGAGTTTAGTGGGAAGAGGAAGGGGAGAAAAAGCAATTCTTCCACTTGGGACCCAAATGCTTTCTTATCCAATAGAACATACTTACATGGGATTAAAAGTCAAAGGATGACCATTCTTTTATTTAACTTGAATGTTAAAGACATATACAAGGCCCTGGCTTAGTAACAACGGGGTGTACACTTATTTCCCCCTTTTCTTGCCCTCTACAAGTACATAAAACTAAATACTATGGAAATTACTATATGGATTATGACAAAAAGTCTCATCCAGCTACAACAAAGAGAGCAAATTGTCGTTTCATTGCTATTTTATTTTCTCATTAAAATGAATACAAAAAATTTTTAAAAAGAAAACTCAGGACTTGAATGAGAGTGTGATGTGTTTTCCAGTTTTCTTTTTGTCTCCCACATACTACTCTATTAGAATTCAGAGAAGCCTGAACCCCAGAAATGCTAGCAAGCATACACGGCTTACACACAATGCATATGCATGCATAACAGTGAAGTAAAAGATCGGGAAAGGGGGACCAATGAAGATCTAGTGGAGTGTCCAACCTGGGCTCAGAAGAGTGCTCTGAGCTGTAGGCAGCCGTGATAGCAGCAAAGCCCAGATGTTCCAACTCTTGCTTTATATGCAGGGTCCTGCAGAAGAGTTTTTTGGTCTCTCTTCATTGGCAGCAGTCTCAGAATATCCTAATCCCCACTCCTCACCAGACACTCTTGGACAATCCAGTCTGGAGAGCCTACTATTATTTTATTCTTTTTTTTTTTTTAGCTCCATGATACCTTTTGTCATAATCTATTGAGTATTTTCTTAGTATTTAGTTTTATGTGCTTGTAGGGGCAAGAGAAGGGAGAGGGGAAACTATGCTCCCTTGTTCCTGAACCGGAATCTCCTACATGACTTTGCCATTAAAGGTAATAAAGGACTGATCATCCTGCAAATTTTAATCCAATGCAGGCACCTTTTCATGGAATAAGGAATCAGCAGCAGCAACAGCAAAGCTGCATTGAACCAGGTTCATACAAAGACCCAGGTCTGCCAGTTTCTCACTGTCCTCTCCAGAAGATAACTCAGTTGAAATTCACTCCTCACACCAAGAACCAGGATTATCATAATTTAAAAGAAAAAGGATAAGTAAATGATACCAATACCAAGATGAATTAGATGAATTTAGCTAATAGGAATTTTATTTTTAAAATATTAATTTATTTGTTTGATGCAGGGTCTCACACACAGCTTGGACTCATAGTGATCCTCCTGTCTCAGCTTCCCTAGCACTGGGATTACAGTCATGAACTACCATGCCCAGTTTCAGTGGCCAGCATGGAGAGCCTGAAGTTCTGGGGCTGACACTGCATGCAGTACCAGGGATCAAATGTGAGTCCTTGTGCTTGCCACGCAGGTGCTTAGACCACTGAGATATCTCCTCAGCCCCTGATATGAATTTTAGAGTAACTCTCACAATAGTGCTTCTATAAGCAAAAATTAAAAAAAAACAGCAGTAGAGATAGAAGTTATATATAGAGAGAACGAGTTAAAACTGTCAAGCTGGGGGCGAGGGGGATGGTTCAGTGGAATAAGCACTTCCCTGGAAAGCGCAAAGGCCTGAGTTCAATCCCCAGTCCCACAAAAAAAAAAAAAAGTCAAGCTGGAAAATATAATAAATAAAATAAAAATTCCACCGATGGGCTCAGTAGGAAGCTGAACATGATGGTATAGGAGCTAAACAAAGACCAAAAGATTTACTCATTTCAAGTAAGAGAGAAGAAAATGTAATAGAGACTCAGAGATCTGTGGAATAACAACTGAAAAATCTAACTTTTCCATCATTGGAGGTATAAAAGAAATAAAGGGGAAAGTAGCACTGAAAATATATTTAAAGAAATAATGACCAAAGGTGCCATAATTTGCTGAAAAACATAAATCTTCAGATTTAGGAAACTGAGGAAAAAAAACCAAAGAAATTCACATCATTATACATTACAATAAAGTACAGATTGTCCTTCACTGGACTAGTCTATGAATTTTTGGCTTTTTGGTCACGTGAAATTGTACTTGTACTCTTAATTCTTTATTTTCAGTACCAACTTCAATAAATAACACAAAACACTCAACTATTTGACATAAAAATAAGCTTTCTTTGAGATGATTTTTCCCAACTATAAGCTAATGTAAATGGGCTGAGTATATTTCCAGTAGAAAGCTGTGATGTTGAAAAATATCTCCTTTTTCGTTCAGTATTGGAGATAAAACCTAAGACTTTTGTGCTGACTTACGTTCCTAATCATTCCCACTTTTTATTTTTCACTTTGAGAACAGCTTTTGCTAAGGATAGACTCAGTAACCCATTCTAGGCTTGCACTTGCAGTCTTCCTGCCCCAGCCTTCCAGAATGTTGGGACAGAAGGCATCTGTCACAATGCTGGGCTTTAAAACTCCAGTTTTGACTTGAGATATTTTCAATTTAACCACTTACCAATCCACTTGTTTAAATTCAAGATGACAAAAATCTTCAGATGTTTTTCTTTAATTTTAATAAGATAATATAATAAGAAATGTAAGAATGACAAATTTGTCAAATATATTCAATACAAGAATTGACTGATTGAAATGACATCTCCCTGAGCCATACTCAGCATATTCAGTATGTTAACAAATGTGCTGCTTAAGTGATGTTTGAGGGTAAACTGTTAAGTAAATAAAATGGGTTTATTAAGATATAGTCTCATTGTAAATTCAGAAGCATTCACATTACAAAAAATAATTGCAATACAAATGACCTAAAAATATCAGAGACAATTTATTCTGTGGCTTATAAATATCCTATGACTACTCCAACCACTAATTTCTATTAGTTCATTGAAAGGAATAGTTACTGGCCTATATTATTTGATCAATTTTGCATACCTATATCTGGTAATCTGAACAACTACTTTGAAGATAATAATATGTAATATAATAATCCTTGTTAATTACCTATCATCTTGTTTTTAAAGTCTTTTTATGATTTAGAAAATAAGGTGTTTATTAAGGTATATGTCACCACACATCAAGATAGACTATTTCCTTCGTGGGTGACATGGAATATGGAAAAGTCAACAGTGACTATCACACAGAACAACATCCCCCAAAGGTTTACTCTGCAGACCACCAGAACCCAAACTGCTCTTCACAACCAACACAATGTTATAGCTATACCTTGAACAGTTCAACATGACAAAAAGGACCCCAATAGGCTCACTGTCACTCATTAGGATTTGGCAAATGAAAAGGTCCTTGAGCACATGGGTATGACTGATACGCACTGTAGGGACTTCCAGTGGTAGTGTATGCTGCAACATTGGGCAGCTTAAGAAGTATAATGTTAGCTCTAGAAACCTTCCAAGTACTTCACACCTTACAATGAGTCCCACAGTTGATTTCAGTAGTGCAGAAACCAGCTGTCATGGATTCTATTCCCATGAGCAGCTAAGGCCTTACTCATGAACTTTCTGTTGCCTGATAAGGAAATACCTCTTGCTGAAGGTTTTCCCACATTCACTGAACTCACAGGACTTTGCTCCACTGTGGACCTTCTGGTTCAGTATGAGTCCGTTTTTGTAGATAAAGGACTTCCCACAAGTAACACAGCTATGAGGCCTCGTCCCATTGTGAACGATCTCTAAAGCACTTCTCACATTCACTGCACTCACAGGGCTCTTCTCCAGGGTGGACCCTCTGGAGTACAAGTCTTTTTTGTTGCTAAAGGTCTTCCCACATTCACTGCACTTATAAGTTTGTTCTTTAGTGTGGATTCTTTCTTGCTGAAGCTTATCCTCAAGGTGGAAGACTTTCCCACCTTACTGCACTGATAAGGCTTTTGTCTTGTGTAATTTAAGGTATTTGAGAAGAAGTAGATGTTTGCAGGTGAAAGCTTTCCCATTTTTCAGTGTAAATTCTCTGGTGTCAAGCACAGACAGAGGACCATATAAATAATTTATCACGTGTGATGTACACTTATGGTTTTTCTCCACTGTGGATTTTGTAGTGCTTTAGAAGTCTTTTTTTTTTATAAATAAAGGTATTCCCACATGTATTACATTCATAAGCCTTTTCTCCAGAGTGGAGTCTCTGGTAATCAAGAAGTTATTGTACAGGAAGGACTCTCCACACTCACTGTACTCATATGCTGTTTTCCAACATGAAGTCTCTGTGTCAAATGTGATCAGAAGACTGGATAAAGGATTTCCCACAGTCAACACAAATATATAGTTTTTCTCCAGTGTGAATTTTCAGCTGATACCTAACAAATGATTGTGGTGAAAAGACTTCTCTCTACATTGCACAAATAAGGTTTTTCTCCACTATGGATTCTCTGCTGCTTAACAAGTGCATATTTGGAGCATAGAATTTTCCCACTGGTGATGTAGAAATATGACCTTTCCCCATGTGGATTCTCTGCTGGTGTCCTACAAGGGTACACTTGTGGAGAAATGATTTCCCACATACATTGCATACATATGGCTTTTCTCCATCATGGGCTCTTTGATACTTAAATGAGTATCCGTTACTTAAGGACTTTCCATATATGCTATCCTCATGAATTATTCCTCCAGACTGAGCTGTTTTTCAATGTCTTGAACCCCTTTATTGAAAGCTGTCTTGAATCTGCCACTTTTGAAATGTCCTGTTAAGTTTGAAAGTTCTCCCTAATTCTTAGAGGAAATGCTCTGGGGAAAGCTGAGGCTGAAATGCATCTTCATGTCAGAAAAGGCTGCATGACATGGGGGCGTTTTAGCTATTCACAAATAAGGCCCTGATCTGTTTCTGGATAGTTTCTCTCTACCATGTTGCTTCTGGTTCTGGTGTAGATTTGAACTTAATAACAAAAGGTTCCATGTGCCACACACATACGTGGTTTCTGGCCAGGAATTTTTTAGTGCTCAGCCAAATGCAAAATGACTTTTGTGACCAGATTACACATTTCACCAGGAGCAACATTTGGGATGGAGGGATCTCATGATGGAGTCCCAGTATATGACATTTCTATGGAAATGGCCTGTGCAGGGTGGGGATCCTCAGCCTCTACTGCACACTGACAACCTGCAAGGGGCCTTGCTTCACTATCTGAAGCTACTGCTCATGCTCTAGAAGATCTGGTTCAGGAACCTGGTATCCTAGTGAGACCAGCATTACACAGGTTTCCAGCATCACCTCCTGGTACAGAGTTCTCTGACGTAGGTCTGGCTATCTCTAATATTCCTAAGTGAAGGTCACAGCCATGTCACTAAAGGTTACCAAGATTCCTGGCACCTAATTTTTACGGTCATCCAGAGGCCCACACTTCTCCAGTTCACAAGGACACAGAGCTTCCACGTGGTCACAGCTTTGCAGCTCCATCCTGCGGAGTGGGCCCAAGGGCCATGACCTCAGGAAACAAAACCTCCACCTTGTTTTCAAATGCTGAATCCATTTTTTTTCTCTTTAAAAGAGAAAAGAAAAATAAATGTCCTCTGAAAATCTATAAGTAAAGAATAAGTCCCCAGCTTGATGCTGCTGGAAAATGCTAGAAACCTGAACAGGTGGGGATTAGTGAAAGAGCATCTGGCTGTTGAATGATGCCTTCAAAGGGATATTGGGCCCTCATGAACACAGATGCCAAAATCTTCAATAAAATCCTAGCATATAGAACACAGCAAATCATCAAGAAGATCATACACCATGACCAGGTAGGATTCAT
>NDGN011312770.1:0-11219 GCA_002564285.1 Tympanoctomys barrerae | reverse complement strand
ATATATATATATATATATATATATTTATATTTATATTATTTAGTACAGGGTCTCACTACACAGATCAGACTCATAGTGATCCTCCTGTTTTTAAGCCTCCCAGGTGGCAGGGAGAGTTACAGGCAGGTATGCACCATCATGCCCAGTCCCAACTGCTGTCTCCCAGGGGTGGAGCTGGCATTGCACACTGGGAATCGAACTCTGGTCCCTGAGTCTGCCTAAGCAGGTGCCTCAATCCACTGAGCTAATTTGCTGGCCCTTAAAATCCATTGGGTATAGGCTTTTTGGGTACTTTTATGAATAGGATTTTTTTTCTCTCTCTTGTAAAGCCAGTGAGAGAAAAAATGCCTAATGACAAAGCCTGGTTATGTTAATTTAAGAAGTGGCTTTAGGACTGTTCCTGGTTAGGTAGTAATGGCTAACAAAGACTGTTGTTTTGAGGTGAAAGTTGAAGCATCTAATGATTGAAGTTGGGAGAACAAGTGTTTTAACTGACAGTTGAAGCTGTATAATGCAGGCATGGTGATTCCCTGTATGTGCTCTCTACTTTTGCCTATGCTTATAATTTTCCATAATCAAACATTTCATAATTTGTCCCCATTTTTGAATGCTAAAGAAGGCTTGTGATTTAATCTGCGTAATGTCTGCTTAATGTAGTAAGGAAAACGACTAAAATTTAGGGTAATTAAATTTTTGCTCAGTTACATAGATTCAATTTTATAATATATAGTGTCAGAAAATAGTAACTGCTCTTTTGTATAAGGTGAACTTCATGTATTCTCCCACATGGGGGTGCTGCAGTACTGATTAATATTAGAGCTGTGTTACAAGTAAGTGCAGTTTAACATTAACTTGATAATTACACTGTAGATTGTTTTTTTTCTGAACAAAAGTGTATAGAGTGAGAAAAATCATAGTCTTCACAAATCTAGAATGCCATAAATACGTGAGTTCTTAAGCGAGCATGCTTTTCAAAACTACATTTAAACTTTTCTGTCTGTTGCTGAAGTATTGGTAAATATTTGTACTATTAGAAAATTTCTTCATATATGGAACAAATAATGCGATGATAATACTTAATGTGTGTTTACATTCCATTTCGGCATATCAGAGCATTTTTCTTTAAGCTTGTAACTTCCCTTACAATAAGGTTCCATTATTTTTTTAGGAAGTCATAAGAAATAAAGCAGTGGAAAATACATCTGAATGTTAAGATATAGGGCTTTGAGTGATGATATGTGTGTTCTTTGCTTTCCTTCTCAGAAAACATCCAGTACAGACCTTTCTGATATCCCTGCTCTCCCTGCAAATCCTATTCCTGTTATCAAGAATTCAATAAAACTGAGATTGAATCGGTAAAAACAACCTCAGGGGTCCATAAACAATATCTGCCAACTCAACCTGTTGTCTTCAAATGCTAAAAAAGGAGAATGGAGGGTACAAGACTGAAAATGGATTAGGTTTTTTTGGTGACCTCCCTCACTGGGCTAATCACTTGATCGGAAGTCCAGGTTAGTATGTGAAGCCAGGAGTACTGTTATTATTGTGTTAGCAACAGTTGCATTAACTATTAAAAGAAAAATTTACTGCCTTTAAAAAGAAAACCTCAAGCTATATTTCTATCCACAATTGACATCTGGATTTGGTTTATGTTTGATGCATTGTTTGGAAAATTTGCAATACAAACTGGCATAAGAATTCCTTATTCTGATGATGCACTTTTATGTATTTTTATTAGAAAGTAGAACTAATTTTAGATTTTCAGCCTGATGGATTTTCATTTTTTTTCCCAAAGAATTTCCTTTACCTTTAGTCCTCAAATTGGATACCATTGTGCAGTAGTATACTGAATTTACTGCAGAGAAAAAATGAGAGTACATCTAGTTCAGTCCATGTAAGGTAGTGGTAGCTGGAAAAATGAAATGTCAACTCTCAAGTGTACATTTGACACCAAAAGAATAATTAGGAAATACTTGGTTTTGATGAGGTCATGATTAAGAAATGATATATTGGTTTTATTTATAGAATTGTTTTGTAGTGCATACAAATCAGCGATCAGCCAGCAAGTATATTTCTTTGAGCTTAGTGAAGCTCCATATTCTTTTGCCTTCTATCTGTTGTCTTTGGAACAAATGAAAAACCTTTTTGTGTGCTGCCCCTCCCCCCCTTTTTTTTTAAATCTTTTTTTGTGTATATGCACAAGGTAGGACTTACTTCACAAAAACCAAAATGCCAGTATTTTCCTAAGCCATGATGTGAAACCAATGACCCGTGGCACAGAACACTACAGTTTGGTCCCATGGCTGATGTTTTCCGGTGACTAAAAGTAATGCCTGTGAAACTGATATCTAACTTGGATGGCCATTTGATCTCTAAGTAAGAGGAATTTTGTACACTCCACAGATCTCCTATTCCTGTCTATTTAGTAAATTGATTTTCAATTTTAAATGTGGGCGTAAAGGCATTTTCTCCAAGATTTTTAAACTAATTTTTATTTTAACTGGTTTACCAAAATTTGTCAGCAAATTTTACATACAGAAACATTTTAAAAATCATTTCTAACAAGCACTTAACATCATGTCAGCTCTCTACTCCTTTTTTATTTTGTTTTATTCTAACAAAGGATTAGATACATCTTTAAAGAAAATAATTTCCCATAATGAAGCAGCATAACATCCATCTTTACAGCATATACAGGATGCCAGATGTTGATAAACTTACTGTTTCTTAATCCGGACAAGGCAAACTTAACACGATTTCTCCAGTGAGCATGTTTTTGAATCTTCCATTGTGCTCCATTCTATCACATATGTGCATTTTTCATGTTAAACTGCAGTTACTTAAAACTCTTCCACATGCTTCTAAATTAATTTTCTCAAGTTGGAATACAGTCTTTTCCCCTTAGGCTATGCATTAATTGCGCTTTCTTTTCCCCACGACTTTATAATGTCTAGTATACTATGTTTCTACTTCCCACATCTTCGCTGTGCACAGTCACCTTGCCCTTCCTCCCAGCCACCTAAGAAGAAAAGATGCTCAACTAACAGGTGAAGTGTACAAGGTGTCTGTGTGTGTTGTGTAGCTTCAGAGTTAGATGGAAATTGCCAGGCACAGATTTAGTCTTGTCATTTTGTTTACACATTGGGGAAAAATATTCAGTTTATTAAACGTTTCATGTAACTGCATCCAAGTTTTGCCAAGCTGCAAACTTGGACTTTCTCTGTGTAGTGAATTTTTAATTCTAGTTTCATAATCTGGAAATCAGACTGTTGCTTTCGCATGATGTATGTAGTGTCTCATGACTGGAGTTTGCTTTGTTTTATAGTATCTGTACTCCTTGTATTTTTCAAGAGCTATTTTGTAAACAGATGATGTATTTCTCCATTGAAAACACAATAAAAATTAAAAAAAAAAAACCACACAATCCCTCAGTTGGCTGATTTCTTTTGGCACCACCATCACCCACATGATTTATTTGCTTCTGCTTTGCAAGCTTGTAACTTGGCTTCAAATGAAGATTTACCAAAAAATTTGCTCTGGTTAAATTGACTGATATGTTTCTGGTTAAGCCATTCACAGCAGCCTCATAATTTATATCACATAATAATCAGGTATTTGTTTTTACACAATTGATTTTTAAGGAGGAAAATGTGAACACAGTTGCCAGTAATTTACCTCTCAGCTGTCCCATTCTCTTAAGGTAGTTACTCCATATGTGTGGGTTGTGCTCGTGTGGGTATTTTGTACAGGTAGGCAGTGTTCTATATTTCGTTTTCCAAAGCTGTTGGTTTTCAAAGCATTTGCCATTATAGCTCCGTTGTCAGAAGGTGGCACTGTTGTTGTTCATTAAATTTAGACTCAAACCGCACCACCAGTTAGGATCATGTTTATTATTTTACTAAACCAAGTAAGATAATGCCTTTCTTAAACCTGCAATTGCTTCACCTTGGGTACTTAACTCACGTAGCAGGAGTGAACTGCTCTGAGTGCTAGTGAGGGCAGTGATGTGATCGTCTTTAAGTCTTCTGAATAAGGTGGTGCAGTGCTTTGGGAAAGCCCTATTTCCAGAGGATACACAGTTGTGCACTTCCAGTTCTTGAAACTCCACATTCTCAGAGCTTCTTAAATATGTGAGTGCAACAGGTTTTCTTTGTAAAGTGAACTACAACTTTGGGTTTGCTCAATGAAAGGAACATGTAAAAATTAACATGGACTCCCTTGCTAACATATACAGGATTGAGAATGTTGTGCCTTCTCTGTCCCAGTAGACAGGACATGCGACTGGGTATCGTGCTGAGGATTATCATTGGGTTTTGGACATTTCATGTATCTTGAATGAGTATAATGATAATCGAAAGTTGCACATTTCATGGTGCTGGGTAAATTCTGGAATAAAGTTATTTTCTAATTAACGTTTTTTTTTTTGTTTTTTTTTTTTTGTCTCCATACAGAAAACTTACAGCTCTGCGTAGTATTCTGGTTGCATTCATGTAGCAAATGATCCGCAGCTCCAAGTTGTAATTGATACATGAAAGGACAAATCATTAATGTACACAAACTTGTAGACTGAGCCATGGGAATATTGTTAAATAAAAAGATAAACTTTCCAGAAAGGCATTGAACAATCCCATGGATCTTCCTTTGCCTAATTTAGTTCTAATAAAAATTAACAGTGTGGGGAAAATTAGTTGCTGTTTAGCCCGAGCTGTGTGTGTTGTTTAGTCCTCCATGTTACTGTTCCTCTGCTGCTTTCCTTCACATGAAATCACAAATGGGTGCTGCCTTGACTCAGCTCTGAACTTGGTATGATGAAGTGCTGCGCGTGTTCTGTAATAAACATGGCCTCCAGTTCCACCGAGGCAAGTGGTCTGCTTAGTTCTTCTTGATAACTTGTTTTATATATTTGTAGAATGAAATCCTCCTTTTTCTGGTCTTACCAAATTAGAAATTGTTGCATTTTATATTGCTTTATTGGCACCAAGAAAGATGACATGTACTTCTGAGGTATCTATTTCAAGCATGATTATACGTCATTCTAATATGATTTGAAGTACTTGGGAAGTCATCTCAGCCTCTCTCAGAGATGTGCTCTTGTCTCATGTTCTAGACTGCTTTGGCAGCTGATCGGCCTTTTAAGTAATTTCTTAAAAGGGTTAGAATATCAAGTCCAGTTTTCTTTGACAGGTTAGAATCAGGGCTGTCTTCAGGCTCACTGTTTATAAACCTCAGTTATGTGGAAGGACACAGCTGTCCTTTTTTTTCTGATTATTCAGTATGTTTCATGTTTTTATGTAGCTGCAGATCATATCTATACAGTGAACAGTATTTGGTGTTTCTAGAGATAGTTCAGTCATGTTTTGCTTTTCTTTTTGGTAACTGCTTTTTCTTTTTTTAAGGGTGAGAGGTTTATTCAGCTCACAGTTCGTAGATGTTTCAGTCCGTAATCAGCTGGGTCCAAAGTAGGGTGACATGGTGGAGGGGCTAGGGTCTGTGGTGGCAGAAGACAAAGGAAGCAGTCAGACCTGATCATCTGTTATTTAGTGTCAGCTTTCAGAACAATTTAAAGTCACTGCAGCCACTAGGCTTGAGTGTCTAAATCTACCAGTAAACTAGGGAATATATTCAAGTCAAGATGAAAATAAAAGTGTGTGTTTTTGTTTTTGTTTTTGGTCAGCTCAGCCCACCCTGAGGGAGCTGGGGCAACATGTAGTGCTGGAGATTGAACCATGGTCCTCTGCACCTGCCTAAATTTGCCTACGCAGGCGCTTTAGACTGCTGAGCTATTTCACTGGCCCCTGTGTTATGTTTCATTAAAAGAATTGTTTTACTTTGATCTTGTCTGGGGGATATAGAATGGTGCTCTGCTACACAGCTGAGTTTGTGTTTGGATGTGTGTGTGTGGTTTGCTTTTATTATTTTTATGTATTTGGTACAGGGTCTGACCATGCGGGTCAGACTTGTAATGATCCTCCCATCTCAGCCTCAGTGCTGGGATTACAGGTGTGTGCCACCATGCCTGGCCTTGGTGGCCGACATGCCTGGAGCAGGGCCAGCACATGAAATGCCAGAGATCAAACCAGGCACTTAGACTGTTAAGCTATCTCACAGCCCTGCTTTTAGTGCTGAGAATGGATTTACACTAAGCAAATCTTCCACACTTCTCACAAGGTTTCTGACCAACATTGGCTAGGGAAAACCCATTTTGTTCTACGCAATGCCATAAATGAGTTTGGAAGCCGGGAAGCTTGCTTCAACCTGGGTGGGTTTAAGTTTGCCACCATCCCTGTGGCCTCACCATGTTCTTTCCTACCTGGGGACAGGCATTTGTGTTCTGAGACAGACCACAAAACACATTGTATGATTTTGGAATAATGTAAACTTAGTTACAGAGTATTAAAAAAAATACATATCTTTTTGCAACGGGCTCTCACTATGTAGCTTAGCTTAGCTGGCAAACTAATTTGTAGCTCAGGCTGGTGTCAGACTTGTAACAATCCTGCCTTCAGCCTCGGAACAAGCGTTGCACTACCAAGTCAAGTGTCAGAATCTTAAAACATTTTGTAAATTTGCACCTGTGGTCATTGAATAATATTCTATGCTTTTTCAAGCCTCAGACTAAAATAGAAAAGGGAAGGTATGAAGCATAAATCCTGACTTCTTGGTAGATTTTTAGTCTTGGCTGATACAATGCCCAGTCATGCCCTGGTACCTGGCTGCTTTGGGACTTGCCGTTTGATGGCTGGACACATTAGGACATGAGCATTTTTACCTAGTGCTTTACGTGCAAGCTAGGCCTTGTCAGCATAGATGGCCGCGATTTACTGTCCTTTCCAGCCAGTGTGATGTTTTGTGCACATTGCATCTTCCAGAACCCACTTTGAAGGAGTGCTGAGGTGAGAGGTGGTCCTGTAGTTAACAGTGGCCATTTTAACATAGATTTTTTTTTTTGTTTATACTATGCATGGCTTGATTCTTAGTAGTTTCTCTTAACATCATGCTTTTTAAAGTATTTAACTTATAAGAGATTTTTAATTTTTCATACTGAAAATGTGTGTGCGTGCGTGCGTGTGTGTGTGTATTTGTTTTTTGAGATAAGGTTTCACTATGCAGTTCAGGCTGGTCTTGAACTCACTAGCCCAGGGTGGCCTTGAACTCAGCCATCTGTCTGCTTCAGGCCTCCCAATAAAATATATTTTAAATAATTCAAATATTTTTATTGTAGGTGTTTGCTTATTGCAGGCATCGCCATAATGTGCGTTGTCTGATAATGTCATGGAGTCTTAAAATAGTTAAACCTTTGGGGAGGGGTCTAATACAGTTTTGATTTTTAAGATTTCTGAAAAAACAATGACGAAATTATTTCTGGGGATAAAATGAGTTGTGTGTCACTGCTGTACCCTTCCTTAATTTCTGTCCATCTGTAGATATCTGGGTTCCTTGTAGATTTTAGCCATTAAAAAGTAGGCCTGTGTATTTTAACTTAATAACATAAAACATCCCAACTTGGTGTTTGTTCCTTGTGGATCTGCCTCTCTTGGCACAACACCTTCCTCAAACTTTCACACTGTGTAGTGCCTGGTGCTGTGTGATTTCCAGAAATCTGGCAGGAGAATTGGTCCTTGTTTGCGTTTTCTGACTGCAGTGGAGCTGTTAATAAAGAGATTGATGATAAAATTGTTGGAAAGAGACAGTTGGGCAGGACTGCTCCCCGTGAGTGACAGAGGGCACGATCTGCCTTTGCAGCCAAGAAAGCTGCCCCCAGTGGAGCGCCGGCCGAGCCGGAACCCCGTGCCAAGACTGTTAGAGGCTGCGCCGCGTTACCAGGCTACTTACTACATCTTATAAATTGGGCTTACTTGTGTTCTCGTTTTTTGTCTTTACATACATGAGATTCTCAGAACAAAAAACATTTGCGAGTAAGACACAGTTCCTAACAGAAATGTAATTGTTTTTGCAGATTCTTTCCAGCACGCACAAGTCGTCCAAATTTGGCTGAATAAAACTGTTTCTTTTAAAATAAAACTACAATTTATATAGAAAACTTTATTTTTTTTCTAGCTAGTCATAAGTCAAATCTGAATCAAGAGTAAGAAAATTAATTTTTCAAGTATAATCTGACCACTTCATAAACTAGAATGACCTTAACACTGAATTAAAAATTTTAATACATAAAAGTTAATTTTGTATAATTTATAAAATCTTAAGACAGTGAGGACCCAGAGGTGTTTCTTTTGTAGTTGCCATTGGGCAATTGTTGGTTGGGCCAAGCTTTCCTTTTGCAGCAGTTTTATATTGAGAAAATTCTGAGCCTTCTCTTACTGTGAGCTCCAAATAGTTTTCTCTTTGTCACTGATGCCTATTCTTTTCTCTCTCTCCACCGAGCCTTTCTTAGTCTCATTGCTGAGCCAAAATGCCTCCCAAAGTTAAGGGAAGAAAGGTTTATTCGGCTCATGTTTATGGAGGTTTCAGTCTAGTCAGCTGGCCTCTGGGCAGGGTAACATCGTGGACAGATACAGAGAGGAAAAACAGCTCATGACAGGCAGGAGGTAGCAAAGCACACTAAGGATGAGGATTCTGTGTATTATATCCAGGCTACAGGGTTAGGGCGGTATTGTACCGGTGGGTGGGCTGATTAACAATCGCCCACCCTTAATCCTAGCCCCCTTAGTCTCACCATTGCACCATGAATCACACTCTAAATTCAGCTACTTGTAAAAAAGCTTCACCTATGATTGCATGGGGCTTTGGGGTGGGCATCTAGGCACAAGCTGTAACACCCTCACCCCGGTCTTTCCCCATACCTGTCCCTCCTGATGGGAGGGATAGAATACCTTGGGTAATTGGGACATTTTAGGCATTTTCAAGGTTCTTGGGGAGCCCAAGCTGCAGTAGTGATA
Source organism: Tympanoctomys barrerae (assembly GCA_002564285.1). Classification (NCBI taxonomy): domain Eukaryota; kingdom Metazoa; phylum Chordata; class Mammalia; order Rodentia; family Octodontidae; genus Tympanoctomys; species Tympanoctomys barrerae. The sequence goes on along the minus strand of NDGN011312770.1, from coordinate 2,322 downwards.
GGAGTGTGGGTACAGGCCAAGAACGTAGGAAATGGTAGTTTTTCCATTCCTGTCTGACCCTCTGTCGTTTGCTGTTCTGCTTGTTTTTGCTCTTGGCTGGCCTGTGGCATGGAAAAAGCTAGCCTGGAAGGGTTGTAGGGCCCAGGTACAGGAAGCTTTGTGGAACCCATCCTACAGAGGGCATGTGCCTTTGAGCCCAGCTGTGTTGTCTTCCAGAGGAAGGTTTCTTTGGCAGAGGAGGGTTTCCTCAGCCACACTTTCCACAGCTGGCTTTACAAATGGGGTGTCGTAACCACAGGGTACCATAATCTGCAACAGACTTGTAGTAGGTAGGAAAGAAGGTGGATTGCAAGGGCTTGTTTTCTCAGCTCTCCTGTAATCTTGAAATAAGGCCCCTCATGCATACAAGGTAACTGTTTTAGTCTTGGTTGTATCCCCAAGACCGTAAATGTTTTCAGACAGGGTTTTGCTGAGTTGCCCAGGATTTCCTTGTACTTGGCAATCTTTTTGCCTCAGTCATCTGAGTTGCTGAGATGCAGGCAGGTGTCACGACTGGCGACCTTGATGGAGAGCTTTGGGCTTGGTTGTCATCAACCAAACACTTTGGGAAAGTGAAAGTTTTTCTTTGAATTGAAAAAGGTTTGAAATGACTTAGAATTTTGAAGTGCTAGGTTAGAATTTTTTTAAAGGGTAACAAAGCTGAGAAAGAGGGAAAGTAAATGCATAGTAATTTGAGGCCAAACTCCCCCAGAACATAAATGGCCCTTTGTTCAACAATATTTTTAGAGTTTTCTTTGCGTAGACTTCCAGTGTGGCCTCTTGCATGGAACTCAGATTCTAATGGAAGGTAAGTTTGGGTTACAGTTTTGCTAGCAATATTTAGTATGTGGCTGAACCACACAATTTAGGAAACCTCAATTCAGGGTTATTTGGAATTATGTTTATAGGTTTTGGTTTGATTTCCACATGGGAGTGTAACATGACAATGAAGGGTTGAGTGGATTAGACGAAGTCTAAGGTTCTGACTCAGGTGGCGATTTGCTTAAAAGCCTGGGAAAAGCAGGGGAGGAGAAATCCTGCCTGTTTGAAACATGCTGAGATGTTGGGCCCTTTGGAAGGTAGGAGTCCTCATGAAGAGGGAGAATGGCTAGTCTTGTTAAGAAGCTTTGAGCTGCTCTTTGTGAAAACAGCATTATGGTAGAGGGGACTTAGTTTTTGGTGTAAGTGAAATTCCAAAGGGCACTACATCTCTGTCAGATCTGAAACAGTCTTCGGCAAATTTGCCCATCAAGCCATCAATTTTTTTTTTTTTTCCTCAGAACCGGGGACTGAACTTAAGCCCTTGTGTTTTCCAGCAAGCACATATTCTACTGAGCTATCTCCCCAGCCACCATCAATCTTGACATTAGCTGAACTAAACCACTGAGCTGGATGTGGTGGCCCAGGCCTGTAATCTCAGTCCTCAGGAGCATCACAAGTTTGAGCCAGGTTAGTGTGTTCAAGGCCAGCCTCAAGTACATAGCAAAACCGTGTCTCAGAAAAAAGCCACAGCCAACAGCTCCTCTGTGTAATGGGAAAAAGTGTCTGCTTCAGTTTTTTTTGTTGTTATTGTTGTTGTTGTTTTGGTTGGTTCTGTTTTGGTTTTTTGTGGAACCGGGGATTGAACTCAGACCCTTGCACTATACCAGGGAAGTGCTTATTCTACTGAGCCATACTCCCTGGCCCCATCTGTTTCAACTTTAAGCTGTATTCTAGGTCTCTGCTCTTCCCACTGAATATGAGGGCTCTCCTCATGGTGCTTGTGTGGCCCAAAGGCATGCAGTAGCTGTTAAGAAACAGGCATAGACCTCTGTGTGGCCCACTTTCCCTGGTCCACTGTCCTTAAAATTTCTAACCAGTCTTGGGCTTCCTCAGTTGTGTTAGCCAAAATGATCTGTGACAATCTGAGCTACAGTCCCAGGTAAGATGTAGACAGATCTCGTGTGGAAGGATCCCAAGTGTCTAAGATCTCCTTGAAGTTGTGTTAGGGTCAAGTGATTTCATTTGTAAATGGTGAGTGTGGGTCAATTACTCTCACCAGCTAGTTTCTGGGAATTGTGGGATTGTGGGTGAGTGAGGAGCCCCATTGAAGGCTCCCTGGTAATTTTGGGAGTGGTAAGAAAGCTAACCACAGGCTGGGAGATAGCTCAGTAGAATAAGCGCTTGCCTGGCAAGCACAAGGGCCCAAGTTCAATTCCCAGTTCCACAAAAAAAAAAAAAGCTAACCATGAGCAGGTGTGACACTGGGAAAGAGCCCTGCAGCTCGGCTGACAGAAGTGGGAG
>NDGN011312735.1:0-19874 GCA_002564285.1 Tympanoctomys barrerae | reverse complement strand
TCAATCCCCAGTTCCACCAATAAATAAATAAATAAATAAATAAATAAATAAATAAATAAATAATAAAATCAATCCTGGGAAACAAAGGAAAGGCAAGAGGTACCACAATTCCTGACCTGAAATTATGCTATAAAGCTACTGCAATAAAATCAGCATAGAGACAGACTTGAGGATTAATGCAACAGATTATAAGATGCAGACACATTGCAAACACACTCAGCTACCTTATTTTTGATAAAGGACCCAAACATGTTCATTGGAAGAAAGATACCATCTTTAATAAATAGTGCTGGAGAAATTGGCTTTCTATATGCTGAAGGCCAAAAGCAGACCCATTCCTATCACCATGCACAAAGCTATCATTAAAATATGCCAATGTTTTCAATATTAAAACAGAAACACTAAATCTTCTGGGGGAAAATTTAGATAGAAATCTTCCAGACATATGGATAGGTAGAAAGTTCATAAACACAAACAAAACTGCAGAAGAAATAGTTCAAAGTATCAACAACTGGGAAGTCATCTTTTTGAAAACCTTCTATAATTCAAAGCAAATCTTTAACAGAGTAAAAAGAAAACCCACAAACTGGGAAAAATTTATAGTTGACTGTTCCTCCAACAAAGGACTTCTATCTAGAACATATAAATAATTTTAACAAAGGACCCCCAAGACTTAAAGCTCCAATCCAAAAATGGGCATCTGAAGTGAATATACACTTCTCAAAGGAAGAAATATAAATGGCAAATAAATATATGAAAAAATCTTCAAATCCCTCATCATTTGACAAGTGCAAATCAAAACAACACTGATATTCCATCTCGTCTCAGAAAGAAAGCCTAACATCAGAAAGTCACCCAAGGGACTAGCAAGATAGCTTAGTGGACTAAGTACCTGCTTAGATACGCACAGGCACCAGGGTTCAATCCCTGGTACCACATGCCATGCTGGCCCCACTCCAGGACATGTGGAGCAGGCCACCGAGACTGGGTGTGATGGTATACTCCTGTTATCCCACCTCAGTGGAGGCTGAAATCAGGAGGCTTACTATGAGTAGGAGCTGCATAGTGAGACCCTGTACCAAATACATTTAAAAAATACACCAAGAATTCAAACAAAAACTCAGCCAATAACAAATACTGGAGGGGCTATGGAGAAAAGGAAATCTTCTCCACCACTGGTGGGAGTGTAGACTGGTACAACCATTATAGAAATCAGTATGGAAATTCCTTACAAAACTAGGATTGGAGATCACATTCAAACTAGCTATTGCTCTCCTTGGTATTTTTCCAGAAGAACTGAAAACCTCATACCACAGGAATGTATGTGCCCCCATGTTTATAGCAGAGAATTTGTCATAGCTGGAAACAACCCAGATTCCCATCACCTGATGGAAGATATGGTATTTTTACACAATGGAGTATTATTCAGCTATAAAACAGGATAAGTTTGAGTCTTTTGTCAATAAATGGATACAACTAGAGGACATATTCTTAAATGAAAAAAAAAAAAAAAACAGAGTGCATGTGCAAATATTGTATTGTCTCCTTAGTGTGAGAACCTGAAAAAGAAAAATGGAGTCTGAAGGGTACAATAGACACTAGGAAAAGAGAATGAACTTATTTAAAAGGAAGGAGTTACTGAGTTGAGGAAAAGGAGAAGAAAGGGAGTGTGAGAAAGAGATGTATCTATGTGTGACAGCAGGATGCTTTGGAAAACTGTACTGTGCATTTCTGCTCTCCTTTTTCCAATTGTTGGTAGTTTTTCCCTTCTAAATTTCTTATGCCTTTCTTTTTTCTTTCTTCCAATTTTACATGCATATATCTGATAATATGAATAAGTGGTTGAAAGACAACATTATATATTACAACAAATACTGTGAAATTCATATTACTTTATTAAGTGAAATTCTGCACCACTTGTAATTTTTTTCTGTTTTAACTCTAATTTGTACTCTCTTTAAAAATGAAAAAAATTAAAAAAGAGAACCTGATGAACTGTAAACATACATTGCAAATTCTAGAAAACCATTTTAAAAATATGTAACTCTAAATATATACTGAAAACTATATCATGCATATTAATTAAAACCACAAATGCAGAAAAAGAATGGGAGATAAAAAATTGAAAAAAAGCAAGGTGTAGAAATATCAGTAAGAAATATGGTTGATAATCTAATTCCAGGGGAACAAATAAAATAGTATCAGTCAATCAAAAATAAGCCTCAATTCAAGGTATCTGAAAGAATCCTACTTTAAATATAATGATATATTGAATTTGAGTCCATGTGCATTCAGAAAGAAATGCGAAGAAAAAGAAAATAGATAAACGCTAATACACCATCAAAATAAAACAAGAAGACCCATATAAATTTCAGATTTGGGAGCCATCAAACCGAGGACAAAAAAACCGCTAGGACAAATAAAAATATTATACAATAATAAGACATATTGATCTTCAATGTGTATACACCTAACAAAAGTCATCAGACTTTATGAGACTGAACCTGACAGAGTGCAAGGCAAAATTAACCAATCAAATCTCATAGCTGGATGCTTCAGTAGCCCTCTATCGGAAATGGACATATTTATTTTGCCAGGCAGAAAATCAATAAGAAAATGGTGCACATGAATACCATCATTTGTCAACCACATGTGCTTGTCATCTATTGATGACTTCACCAAGCTGCACTGGAACATACATTCTTCAGGCTTATGTGCAACATTGATCAAGACAGACAACATGCTGGGCTAGGAGACACAACTTAACAAATTGAAAACAGAAGTCATACCATATCTACTTTTGGATACCAGTAACAGAAAGATAAATACAAAATGTTAAGGCACATGAAGATTGAGGAAGAATGTCTTCCTCAATAATACAACCATTAAAGTGGAAGTCAAGAGAAATTGTTAAAAAATAACTAAAAGGAAATGTAACATATGGAATATGTGAAATATAGTAAAAACAATACATAGAAAGATGTTTAAGTATTGAATGTATATGTTAGAATGAAAAAAAATCTCTAAATCAAGAATGTAACATAACACTTTAAGAAAGCAAAATAAAACAATTTAAAGCAAAACAAACACATGAAAAAATAATACTCCAAAATAGAGCAAAAGTCGACAAAATTAAAACTCAAAATTGAGCGAGAAAATTAGTGAAATCAAATACTAGCTGTTTTAAAAGCTTTAAAAAACTGACAAACCTCTTTTCAAAGGTTAAGAAAAGTAATAGAAATGGGATGGGTCACGCCATTATTAAAAAAGGTAATAAATCAGTATCATGAATTACTGCATATCCACAATATATGATAACCTAGATGACATGTAGAAACACCTTCAGAGATTCAAATTACCCTTGAAATTGCGAAATTTGAGACCTAAGTTTAAGTGTCCTTATCACAAGACCTGATCTCTCTCAAAATGGCAAATTATACAGGGTGACAGATGTCTTAGTTGATTTCAGGATACACTCATGATAGCGAAGCAAAAATTACTGCGACAATTCATCGGGGCACTACCCTAGTGACCGAACCATGCCTTAAACTTCTTATCTCTAGATTTCAATACATTAACACATTATATCATTTCAGTAATCTAAGTATTGATTTATCTATTGAAGAAATTGAACCACCATATTTTTCTAAAACACAAAGCTGCAGGTTCACTTGTATCTACTGTTAAATGTTACATAATCCCTAAGGGAAATTAATAGTAGTTTATCAAATCATTTTCAGAGTACAGATATAGCAAATACTTCCTAACTCATTCTGAGTCCACAATTATTCTAAAACCAATCCAAGGCAAACATAGTAAAGAAAACTAAGGAGAGATATATTCAATCATAGATGTAAAACCCAATAATATATTAGAAATCAAATATAACATGCATGTAAAGATTTATGGATTATGCTCAAATAAGAATTAACTCATATATGAAAGTATATTTCAATATTGAAAGGTCATTTAATGTAATCCACCACACCAACAGTCTATAAAAGAAAAAACATGTATTTATATCAATAGATGTCAAAAGAGCATCTAACAAATTCAATTTTATTGTTATCCAAATACACAAAAACTAAAACTCAACAGCATACCAAAATCTGATTTAAGTATATGCTGCTTTCATAGGTGCTTCGTCAAAGAAAATACAAAATTGAAAATAAGGATGTAAACAATGTTGCACATTATTATCATTAGAAGAACACAAATTAAAATAACCAAGAAATGCATTTATGCTCCTAAAATCGTGAACACTAAAACCACCAAATGCTTGTAAAAATGGGAGGAAAAACACCTCCGATTTTGTTTTTTTGTTTATTTATTTATTTATTTCTATTTGATACAGGATTTCACTCTACAGCTCTAACTCATAGAGATCCTCCTTGAGCTGGGATTACAGGCAAGTGCCACCACACCTGGACTCAGTCAGGGCTCAGTGCATCTAGGCATGGGCGGGGAAATGTGGTGCCAGGGACTGAACCCTGGTCTCTGTGCTTGCCTAAGCAGGTGCTTAGTCCACTGAGCTATCTTGCCCGCCCTTCCCAGTCTTTGTAAGAGAGTGTAGCCACTTTATAAGAAAGGTTGCCCGTTTCATAACCTTAACATAATATCAAGTCATCTCACCCCATCCCCAAGCCTTCACATGATATTTACAGAAGCTGTACTTACAATTATCAAAACCTGGAAGCAACCAACATACACTTCAGTTGGTTAATGGATAAACAGTGTGTTACATCCAACAAAAGGAGTGTGTAATTTATTAAAAAGAAATGAACCTATGTGCCACAAAATCATGAAGGAATGATAAATGTGCGTTACAAATGATAGAAAATAATCTGAAAAGGCCACACATCATATGATTCCATGTATACAATCATCTGCAGAAGAGGTTTATGTTGATGAGAATAAATCAGGTGGAATGGGGAGTTGAATGAATAAGCAGAGCCCATAGGATTTATAGAGTAAAGAAAACACTGTTTGATAGAATAATGGTGGAATTATAGAATACGTATGTCCTAATCCATAGTGCACGCAATACTGAGAGTGAACCTGTGCTCCATTGCGGACATTGTGTACTCATGATATAACAGTGTGGGTTCAAAAGTAACATACTGACTCTTGTTGGAGGATTTCAATAATAATAATGAGAAGAAGAATGATGATAACAACCTGTGTATATATGTATATTTTAGGGCACAGATCTCCCTATGTGAGATAGAAAGTCTCTGTACCTCGCTTTCAACTTTGCTATAAAGCTAAAGCTGCTCTGAAAATGATTTCTTTCAGAATAAAAATGCACTCTCATTAAGAGAGGTGTGAGCTATGGCGAAAGCAAGCAGTGAAGCTGAATTATAGAAACCAGTAGATAACTCCATTTCCAGGGGAATAGGGTCAGCTGGAAGAGAACTTGAATTGCACAGGAGATTAGGATGCACTGCTACCTCCATGGTTACAATTTTAATTGGTGTCTGTAGGTCAGAAAAGACTTTTGATTTTTAAAATTTACCCACAGGGCTCCAACAGCTCCAAATAGAGATTATGAAATATATTAAGAACTCAACAGGTATGTGTGTACTGCAACAGTAATCATTCTGCATGTTACCCATTCTAAAGTGAATAATATTTCATATTTTGCCATCTTCAGAATTTATCAATAAGAGCATTATATATTTAACAGTGGCTAAGCCAGTGTCTTAGACATCATTTCCCGTTTGGTCACCAATTTGGTCTTAAATGTTTATGCTGAAGCTAAATTTAATGAATTATATGCCTTGCTGTTGTTGAGCATGTTGGATTTGATTGTCTTTTAAAATCTTTGTAAACTATTTGCAATATATAAAATATGACTATTCACTAATTTGGCTTTTTAAAACTTAAATTGTAGACAGTCACAGAACAGAATAACAGAATATACTTTTTTTGTGCGGGATCTCACAACACAGCTCACACTCATAGTGATCCTCCTAATTTCCGCCTCTATAGTGCTGGGATTGCAGGCTCACGCCACCACGCCCGGACTCCATCGCCAGCTCAGCACTCCCAGAGATGAGGCCAGAATGGCAGGAGAGAATATACATTTTATGAGTAAAACATGTGAAGTACAAAGAAGTTTTGCACTCCTAAAAGATACAGTTAATTGAAGCTTTGCTAATTTTTTTTAATTAAAATGAAATTGAAGGCATGAGACATTTTCAAATGTCTCACAAAGAAGGAATGACCTTTCAGCATATGTAGAAGTTAATGAGATTAAGACATGCCACATTAGGGTATTTTACAGTGTTCTTGCCATTGTTTCCCCATCTTAGTATTAAATAATGTTATATTTTATTGAATGGTAGAAGACACAGTCTTCTCTGTACTATACCAATTAAGGCTATAATCTTTTCATAAAGGATTTAATGTTGGTATAAGCATGATATATATGCTTAGTGTAGTAATTCAAGATACATCTCATCCTCACCCATTTAGATTTATGTAGAAAAAAATTCCATGAACAAATTATATAAAATGTATGTATTCGAATCACAGAGTTAATCTAGTAATTTTGGCTCAGTACCAACATCATTTGTTCCATATGTTCATGAGAAAATAATGCAGTGTATTTCTTTGACTGAATGAAATTATAATGTTATGTTAATATAGTTGATAAAAGTCATATGAAATTTAACTGAAGATAGTTCTTTTATGTATTTGGTACAGGGTCTGCAGGGTCTACAAGGTCTCACTATGCAGATTAGACTTGCAATGACTCTCCTGTTTTCAGCCTCTCAAGCCTGCCATTACAAGCATGCGCCACCACGCCCAGTCTCAATCACTGTCTCAGCATGCCCAGGGGTGGAGCTGGCACGGCATGATCAAACCCTGACCGCTCTGCTCTGCCTAAAGAGGCACTTCAGTCCACTGAGCTATCTGGCTGGCCTCTGAAGATAGATTTTAAAATAGGAAACTATGGAAACTCAGTCCAATATATAATTTGCACAGTCAGAGAACCATTCAGTATTTCTCCCCCAAATAAAAATTACTATTTGAAATAACACTGCTTTGGATTTTTTCTTTTCTTTCCTGATCTGGAAATGTAAGAACCAAATTTCTATGGTATGAATCTAACTTGAGTGCATACCTGAAATACTTATGTGCAGGAAGTTTGGTCCTCAGAGGGCAAGGGTTGACAGGCAGTAGAAAAATTAAGAAGGTAAGAGGTGGGAAGTGATCAGGTCCCTATAGGTTTACTACCTTCAGAAAGGTTCAATGTTTTGTGAGACACTGCTGAGTTCCCTCAAGAATACATTGTTCCAGAGAGAGAGAGAGAGGCTGGCACCTCTCCTATATTTTCTTTCCTGTTTTCTCATATGCTTTCTTTCTCCCTCTTACTTTTACAATTGCTATGACAGTATCTGCCACATGTGATTTAACAGAAAAACTCTCACCAAATGCCTAAACAATGGTGCTGGAAAATCTTGGAAGTCTGCAACACTGAGCTAATTAAACCTATTTTCTTGATAAAGTGTACATACTTAGAAATTTTGTGATAGCAAGAGAAAAAGTAGATAGGAAACTTACCTAAAAAAGTAGGGTAGTTGTAATTGTGAAGGGCCAGTGAGATAGAGAAGAGGGCTAAGTGCCTGCTTAGGCAAGTTTAGGGACTGAGATTTGAACCCCAGTCATGCCCGCCATGTCGGCCCTGCCCCAGGGCATGCTGAGCAGGTCACCGAGTCTGGGCATAGTGGCGCATGCCTGTAATCCCAGTGCTGGGGAGGCTAAAATCAGGAGGATCACCACGAGTCTGAGCTGCATAGTGAGACCCTGTACCAAATACATAATAAATAAATAAATTTAATTAAATAGAAATAAAGTGTGAAAGTAGGCATGCAACAGGGTAGAAGGCAGAGATTGGAAGGTTTTCAGAAACACTACAACAAACCTGTGTTGCTACACAGGAATCATTGTGCATCAGGCCAGTGAGAGCTCAGAAGAGATGAGAAATTTTTCATTTCAGTTGATTAAGTGGTCATGACCAGAAAGCCAATAGAAAGGTGGATAGTGAAACAATGTAGAGCTCTTGGAAGGAAGCCAAGAATGTTTCATGAGAAACTGGAGTACAGACCATTGTTTTCACAAAGTAGCAAAGAATTTGGCTGAATAGTGCCTCTACCTTAGAACATCGGAGAGAATCAAATATAAGAAAGTAAAAAGATAGAAGTGAAAGCGATTTCTGAAAAAGTATTCAGGTTACTGCTGGGTGACTTATAACCACTTACGTTCAGAATTGGTGGCACACGAAAGCAGACTAAGATGATTTGGAAAATTCTTAGTCCCACCAGACAAATGCCAAACAAAAAAATACATCAGGCTGTCAAAGAGATCAGCTTTGAAAAGAGAGTCAGGTGTTCATCAGCAGAACTACATCAAGAGGCCCACGGAGAATCTCAGGAATCATCTAGGCTTAGGAGCGCTGCCGAGGCTCATGGGCCTCCACGGCCCTGGTGCTGCATGAGACCAGCACCGGGTTGCCCTTCACAGACCTGGCCAAGGCCCTCTTGGGACTCTTCCTGTTTTCTACATAAAAGCACCACAGTGTTCCTTATGGTAGGTTTAGCTGTTTCGAGTGTGCTACAAGCTACAACAACAGCCTATTTCATTAATCAAATTAATAATTTATAATATACAATGAAACCTTCTAAGAAGTACAAGTCAGCCCTTGACTATGTTGTTTAGGAACATCTCCTAAATATTTGTCTTCAATTATCTCAATGGATTCTGAAAAAGTCAGGCAATTTTTAAGGACAAAATAAAGTGGATCTGATGAGGGCTTGGAAACAGAGTACTCGTATTTGAATTAAAGGACAGGGCCACTCAACTAACTAGAGCTTTTGCAATTCAGCCTTCCTGTGAAAGAAAACTGATTTTCATAAATTTTCACTTCTGATTAAAGCCCACTAGAAATCCCTGAGGGCTTCCACCTGAAGTGTACACACAAATTCTTTGAAAGCTCTATGCTTACAATGTTCTCAAGGCAATTATGTCTCTTGTATGTGACCCACTTCTCTTTCACGAAGAGTGATGACATCATTTTGTCCCTGTATGCAGTGGAAAAGCTCATTTAAGGTCAAGTAGTTTTTACATGTTTATAGCTAGAGAAGAGCTTGCTTCTGGACTTTCAATAGGGGTATTTCAGTATAAAATTAAATCATTCTTACTCCTAATAAATACCATTAAATATGCTTTCCTGCATTCTAATTTTATGATTCTACAGTTCCCAGATATACCAGTTTTATTTTCCACAGCAGTTTAGGATTCAAGATTAATTTAACTTTGAGGAGAAAAGAACTGATCTCTTATATCATAGACATGGAAGAACTGATTAGGTATGTACAGGCTGCAATTTGTTCTAATGGCTTATCTTTGTTTCTAACCATTTTTGCTTGTGTGTATTTCCACCTGTTAAATTACTCTATAATTTAATGTTTGCTGCTACTTGACAAGAAAACATTACAATCACAATAAAAAGTAATTTAAGGCTATTACCAATCAATGAAATATGTCTCAGTCTAAAATGAGATTGAAATAATTTATGGGGATTTTACAGTCAAATTAGAATGGAGATTATTCCACAGGGGCGAATCGACTTTTGCAAAACTGCAAGCATCATATATTTTCTAATAAGTTCTCACAGCTGAAACACTGGCATTATTGGAAGGCAACACAGGAAATTCATTGCAAGCTGAAGAATCTTACAGATAAATGTGGGCCAAGGAAGGGTACTCTCAGAGCCACAAGTCAGTAATGGAAGTAAAGTTAATGTAAAATGAAGTTAATGCAACATTAAACCTAGCTGCAACATCAGGATTAATACTGCCGAATGACTCAACACATGTGCTGTTTGTTGACTGACGTTTTATACCTTTTACCACAAGAAAACTTTTCCAGCAGTAGTTAGCAGTTTAGCAATGGCTTAATACCCTAGCACACTACCAATATACAAAATCGAAACCTCCTAGAATGGGAGAATTTTATGACGTTGTTGAAAGGCAGCAGCGTTCAATCTGCTTATCACAGCAAATGAAAGCCGAAAGTGTGAAGGCTTTCGGAGCAATGAGAAAATGTGAACATATTTGCTCACTTTTTATACTCAGAGCTTATGCAAGCAATCTTGTTTATAAATAGTTCCATCAAAAATATGCTTAAAATTTCATAGTGTCCCTTACATGGGAAACCCAAAATATAAAATAAAAGTAAAAGTTAGATCATAAGAAATAAGGAGATACATCTTTTACCAGTGAATAAGGAGCCAAGAAATGAGGAGAACAGAGAAGGAGCAAGAGGAGGAAGCCAGTGCTGAGCTATCTGTCCTGCCTCCCACGAGGAGTGTGACCAGGATGGACCGCACAGGTGTGCTAATAAAGCGTGAAGGTGGAGAAAAAGGCAGTCCGTGGAAATGACGACAGTTAAAACAAACAAACAACAAAAGAACCCACATTGCTACTAGTTAGCCCAAATTGAGACTGGAAGATGAATATACCTAATACACTATGAAGCTAACAGAAATTGCCATTTTATTCTCTTCTGTCTCTTTTCCTCCCCTTCTCGCCCCAAAAATGTTGTGCCTGGTATCGTATTAGCCACCCCACTCAGAGTAGACATCCGTTCTTCAAGTAATTTTGAGAATGGAAAAGCAACGACGCGTGAAGCAAAGTGTATAAATCATTCTTTAATATGAATTTAACGATGATGACCATTTCACCTTTTAAAACAAAATATTCTTTCTTTTGAATTTTATAATACTTTAATAACTTGGATGATAATCATAGTTTTGGTGTGTCAAAAAAATTGGATTTCTAAAATTATAAAGGATATTTTTGCTTGAAATCATTTTTACTCCCTGCAGTCACATTTGATGTAGCACCGTCCTCTGGAAGGAAGTTTCTTTAGAAAAGTAGTCCTTTCTCTGAGAATAGTACACACAGAGGCCACTTGCTGAAATTGGGAAGACCACATGAAGCTTTGCCTTCTTTTTATTTTGGCGCGTCGGGGATTGAACTCAGAACCTTGAGCTTGCTAGGTAGACACTTATGATGCTGAGGTATCTCCCTAGCCTAAAACACAATATTTATTTATTTATTTACTTCTGTCTTTTTGAGACAGGATCTTACTGTGCAGTTCTGGCTGGCCTAGAGCTCACTTTGTAGCCCAGGCTGGCCTTGAACTCAAAATGATCCTCCTTACTCAGTCTCCTGAATGCTGGGATTACAGGTGTTTGCCACCACACCTAGCTTTAAAACACAGTATTCTTATGCAAACTGTCAAAAATATTACCACAAAATGTTAAAGCGGAGCACAGAACTTAATGACAGAAATCATAAATCTTTTATGAGAATAGAAGCTGTATCAAGTAAGAAATTATTTGCAAATTCTTTTTAGCATAAGGTGAATTAACTTGAGGACCCATTGTGATTTGATTGTTTTTAAGTTTCAAAGAAATACAAATATTTTTGTCAATAATTAGAATCATTATATTTTAATTATAATGTATATAAGGCTTGCTGCTTTTTTTTTTTAGCTATTCATGGTGCTCATCTTACTGAAAAATTTAAAATATTTAACTTTTTCTTTGTTCTTTAATCAGCAGACATTTATTATGCAGCAGAAGGGTGGAGATGTAGCAGATGCAAAGAAAAATAAAGTGTGATATCTGACTGAAGAGGCAATAAATGACAAGAAGACAAAAACGGAGCAAGCATAGAGTTTTGATCTGGATTTTCTTTTGCTGGACTTCTGAACAAACCCAAGTGTTGCAGAATACATCTTTATGTCCCCTAATGTGCACTTTAGCAGCTAAACAGTTCAATGATCTCTTCAAATCATCACATGAACATAGACTATTAGAAAAGATTAGATTTGCCATTAGTTGTTTCTCAGCTCCACAGAGTTATTTGTGAAATTAGTCGAAGATGAGTACTGCCTGAATGAACGTGGACTGAAGCTTGCCCCAGGAGCAGCTAACATCGCTGCACGGGAAAAGTCCCCAAGTCCTCTCTAAGACATTGGTTGTGAAGAAAATTAATGAAGCTCACAAATCCGGAACTGTTGAGGGACATAAAATTCATTGCTGACTCTGTAATGATAAATGAGAGCTTCTGTCTCGCTGTTATGGTTTAGATCTTAAATGTCACCCACAGTTTTATGTGCTGTAGGTTTGTGTGCCAGCTGTTAGGAGGGGGTGCAATTTAGGAGGTGAGGCCTAGAGGAGAAGGAAGTCCGATCGCTGCATGTGCACCCTTGAGCTGGGTATTCGCATCTAGCTACAGTCACAATGGGGACATTGTGACTGTTCACAAGGTGGTGCACAGTCTCCTCCCATCAGAAAGTTTTGCCCCTTCCCAAACCCAAAGCATACTGAAACCACCAATATTGTAAGCCAAAATAAACTTCCTCCTCATTGTCACATTGATGAAAAAATACCACAGTGTACGATGATATAAATGTCAAGTTGATTCCTATAAAGTATTCTCTTTCTTGCAACCATTGTTATTGTTTATTGAAAGTTATTTTAACATCTTGATTTGATATTTATGCCTTATTTATTTATTTATTTATTTGTGGTACTGAGGATTGAACTTGGGACCTTGCACAAGCCAGTCAGATGCTTATGCCACTGAGTTGTCTCCCTGGCCCACCTCGTTTATTTATAAATACAACAGATATCAATAATAGATTCTGTTAATGTATTTTGTATTATTTGCCAAAATAAATATTTTTAATCCTCAAAAGAAAACTATCAGATACATGTGAATGTTAAATAAAACTTTCTCATAAAGAAATGAGATAGGGAATCAAAAATATTTAAGATCATATGGTCATTTAGTGAATAAACTAGAATTTAGCATCAAATCTGAGTTCAAGAGCCAATGCTATAATCTTCATCATATGTAGTTTTATTAACTCATGTACATATAAAATATATTTGGAAAAGAATAAAAGTGATTTTTTAGAAATGAGGAAAATGGTGTAGAATTTATCCATTCACTTTAGATAACAGATCATTGGTGATCAGGTATCAAACTTGCCTAAAGTTATAGCATTAGTCTATCGTGAACCTAGGATTAGATTGCAGGTCTACTTAACTTAAAAAGTATGTTCCTTTCACTTGACTAAAAGTCCTCCTTGAATGTATCCTGGAATAAGTCAGTATTTTATGCTTTCCACATTTAAGAGTTTTAAGGAATAATTTTGAGTTTAAGGGTAAATAAAAAATCTATGATTTCAAGATTGATATAAAATCATTAACACTGACAGAAATCATCCATTAAGATGACAATCATTTCTTATCATATCATTTCTTATCTTATATGATATCATGTTGATATCATATACCAGCTGCTTGATATTTAATTTATATCATATTAGCCTAAGAAACACAAAAAAGCATACTTAATTTTTAACCAATTGGAAATTAAGACTTAAATATATAAGGAATTTGCTTAAAATCTTACACCATGATAATGATAGAAAGGTCGTTCAATCCAAAATATTTCTAATTTCAAATCTGTGATCTTAATCACTGAGTTATATTACTTCAAGGGAACACGCATTGAAGGAAAAAAGGACATCGGCATAAGCATTGCACAGTGAGGAGAATGCAGGAGCTGCAATTGCCCAAACGTTTTTAAGTGGATGTATTGACCCAGTGGTTAGGCGAATGGTTGGAGGTAAATAGAAGGACTACGAGTCTAACAACCAGGCTTACAAAGAAAATCGACCATAAAGAAAAATTTTCAGGGATAGCGCAAAGGTAGGTAATATGTATACAATGATTTGTTGAGCTACCCAGTTTCTGTCAGCAATGGAAATGTTAAGGCAGTGATGGTGCAGAACTATTGGAAATAATATTATTTACTCAGATGAATTCAAGAAATTTATAAAAATAATTCAAAGTACCTCATAGAAAATTATCCATCGGCCTGGTTTTATTTACTAACAAAATGCATACTGTTAGAATATATATATAGGTATTACTTTTGTAAAGAATACAGAAAAGTAATTTAAAAGAAAACCTAGAAATGATGCAGGACTTTGCCAAACTGAATAATATGAATTTGACAGTGTTTGTTGTATTATATTTTGTCATCTTCCAACTGGTTGTTCTGATGACCAGACATGTGCATGCAAACATTGGAAAGGGAAGAAGCAAAGAAAAAGAAGTCATACTCTTCAATGAGATAAATCAGAACCACATGTGCAAACACTGCGATGCCCTAGTGTTTATCCATTTATCAGGTGATGCACATCTGGGTTGCTGCCAAGATTTGACCATGACAAATTGTGCTGCTATACCTACATGCACATAAATCGCTGTGGGATTATGTTTTCAGTTCACCTGGAACTGAAAAATACCCTGGAGGGGAATACCTAGGTTGAATGAGATCTCCAATCCTAGCTTTTTTGAGAAATATCCACACTGATTTCCATAGTGGTTGGACCAGTCTGCAGTCCCAGCAGCAGTGCAGAAAGGTTCCTTTTTCCCCAGAATCCCTCCAGCATTTGTTATTGGCTGACATCTTGGTGACAGCCATTCTTTCTGGGGTGAGATGGAATCTCAGTGTTGTTTTAATTTGCATTTCTCAAACGACCAAGAATAGTGAAATTTTTTTCATATATTTATTTGCTATTTGTATTTTGTCATCTGAAAAGGGTATATTCATCACAGATGCCCATTTTTGGATTAAGTCTATGAATTTAGGGGGCCTGATTTCTTAAAATTCTTTTACATGTTCTAGATGTAATGCATTTGTAAGAAGGGAAGTTAGCTATAATTATTTCCAAGTTCATGGGTTTTCTTTTTACTCTAGTGATGATTTAGTTTTAAGTACAGAAACTTTTAAAAAAAAATCAGATTCCAGTTGATTTTTTGTAGTATTTCCTGGGTAGTTTCGTTTTCGTTGGTAAACTCTACCTTCCCCTATATTTTTACAATTCCTACCTACACTTTCCTTCAGCAGATTCAGTGCTTCAGATTTAATATTTTAATCTTTGATCCAATTTGACTGTATTTTAGTGCTGGTACTGTACATGAGTCTAATTTTAGCCTTCTGCACCGGGAAAGCCAGTTTTTCCAGTGCCATTTATTAAAAGGGCTGTGTCTTCTAGTGAACATGTCCTGCCCCTTTGCACAAAGGCAGGTGGCTGGGTGAGTTTGCAGCTGTGTCTGCATCTTCTAATCTGTTCCATTGATCCTCAGGTCTGTTTGAACGCCAGTACCGTATTGATTTTATCACAGTAGCTTTACAGTGTAATTCAGGTCAGGGATTGTAATGCCTCCTGCCTTTTCTTTGTTGCTGAAGATTGCTTTTGATATTCCAGGTCTTTTCTGGTTCTGGATGAATTTTAGGCATGTTTTATCTAGCTCTGTGAAGTATACTAATGGTATTTTAATTGAGATTGAATTGAATCTGTTACAATTTTGGAAATATGGCAACTTTCAAATGTTGATTCTTTTTTTTTTTTTGTAATGCAGGAACAAGGAATGGTATTCCATTTCCTGAGATCCTCTTCGATTTCTTTTCTCAGAGTGCTGTAATTTTCAATGTATAAATCTTTTACTTCCTTGGTGAGATTGATCCCTGACCTCAAGCTTGCCAGGGAGGTGCTGTGCTGCTGAGCTATATGCCTGGCCTTCTGATAATGTTTAATCTCTTTCCTGAGCACAAGATCAGTAAAAATGACCAGTCAATAACATTTCCTTGGAGAAGACATTAAATTCATTTTTTTAGGATAAACTTTTTTCATGAAGTCTTTGAATCATTTACTGAATAATATATACGAAGGAAGCATAGAAAAGAAAGTAATCATATCTTTATTTTAAGGACGGGAAAGATATATTTTAACATACTTCTATAATGAAATTGTTAGGGACTGAAGGAGAACTAAAATCTTCTCTTCACAATGGACTGTATTTTTTTGTTTATCTATACACAACCAAATTTCTACTTATAATTAACTAGTACAGCTTCCTACCTTTTCTTTGCTTTAATTTACTGATCTATAAAATGACAAATATACTGTTACATATTGCCTAGTCGTGTACTAATAATTAAATGAGTTAACGTATTTAAATTATATTAGAAGGATGCTGCATATGTCTTTAACAAATATTCATTTTTACAATGTTTATATATATAGCTGCTGATTTTACTATGTGTAAATCAAATATCTGTTGATTAATTTTATTTTCTCTTTTGTATAGTATCCATGCATATTTGAAATTGATTGAATGTTTTGAATATTTAGGAATTATTTAAAAGTAACATTTGTATTACTTTTCATTGAATTCATAATTACATTGATATTTTTTATTGTTCTTTATATATATGTTGTTTTGCTCAGAGGATACTTTTAAAAAGAAATGTAAACAAAGAAAGGAATTAATACATAATGGTATATCTTCTTTTGAATTAATGTGGCTTAAATCGTATGGCTTTATTAACATCTCATCACTTCAGGAAATGGGTTGCGTACTATTTTTCTGTGACACTGTGTATTTGTGTGGTCCTGGGATCCTTATGTTTCTACTTATTTTAAGTTTCTCTAGAATGAAACTACTCAACCTGGACTCTCATCTGCACTGAAAATGAATCTGGATAATGTTACTCCTAATGAATGCCAATTGTTTTTCTAATGCACATGAAAAACTGGATGAAATGTCAATGTATGAAACCTTAACTTAAAAGTATCTAAATCTCTAAATTACACCAAATATTTCTCTGACTACCACTGAACTGAATTACAAACCAAGGTAATAAAAAAGCACCTAGAAGGGCCGGCGATTGAGCTCAGTGGAGTCAGTGTCTGTTTAGGCAAGCTCAGAGACCAAAGCTCTGGGTCAGACTCAACCCTGGAAGCGCTAAACCAGCTAGCGAGACTGAGCATGGTGGCAGGCCTAGAATCCCTGCACTGGAAAGGCTGAAAACTGGAGGATCACTATTAGTCAGAGCTGTGTAGTGAGACCCTGTACAAAATACAATAAAAAAAAAAGTACCAAGAGTATCTCAAATATGTAAGGATACATAGAAATAATTCAAAATAATTGAAAGAATTAATGAGAAATAATGCTATGTTAGAAAATAATTATAATAAAATGGTAATTAAAGCATAATATTTCACAGTTCTGAGATGGCTACAGGCACACAAATGCACACATGTACACACACACACACACACACACACTCATAACCCAGAAAAAAATGAATACTTTAATTCTCCAGGTATGTAATAGAAAAAAATCAAGACTCACTTTAATGTGCTACCTAACAAAGAAAAAATTCAGGGAGGAAATAATGTAACTTGAGAGGAAATCTGTAGAATTTGAAAACACAAAACTCATAGAGATAACTTTTTAAATGGCTCATAAAATGGATGTATCTGTGTAAGTTTTGTTAGTGGCTAAGAAAGACTGGAGCTCACGTAGAGCTCACCAGAATTTGAAACAACTCCCCACAACCCCCTTCCAAGTGCTGCTTGCCTAGTTGTTGTAAGATTTCAGATCAATGGGCGGGGGAATTTATTTCACACTGTGATTTAATTAATTACTCTGGTTAGCAATTTAATTGCTAAGAATATGTTCATGATTTAATTTGACATTAGAATGAGTTTCCTAAAGAATTGCTAAGGAAATAATTGAGTTTTCCTAATTTCTTGTAAGAGTAAAGGTTAAGCTCTCTATAGCAAGTGAAATGGGTCATT
This sequence comes from Tympanoctomys barrerae, assembly GCA_002564285.1. Lineage (NCBI taxonomy): Eukaryota > Metazoa > Chordata > Mammalia > Rodentia > Octodontidae > Tympanoctomys > Tympanoctomys barrerae. The sequence continues at coordinate 2,129 of NDGN011312735.1, read as the reverse complement.
AAGGAAAAAAATGTAAGGTGACTACATTCCATGCTTCGAGTCCTACAAACATGAGCTTTAGCACATGGTTTTGAGTCACAGCATTTAACTGAATAATTGCCTGTACAGTGAGGTTATAGACTTTCCTTACAGAAGAATTGTGAGGAAAAGCAGAATTAGCACCATATGGTTGAACAATGAGTTGTCAACAGATGGTTTGTGAAGAGTTGAGAAATGACATCAATATTTTGCTTTTTAATTATTTTACTTTGGTTTCAAATAAATTTCGTCTAAATTTTGTGGGAAATGCTTTGTAATTTTCTTGCTTTTCTTAGGGAAGAGCTCCAGAATGGTTTTTATAGAGTTCTTTAAGCTTCTTTTCTTTCAAAGTTATTAAGGTGACATTTCTGTAAATAGCTTTCTTAATTTAATTTCTTTCATGAAGAGTTGCAATCACTAAAGCTGACATTTCGTACATCCTCGGTAATCCTCAGTAGCACTTACCTTTTCTCTTTCTAGTACTGAGATTTCTGCTTCAATCTAAGCTTTCTCATGATGCAGTTATCTCTTCTGAAAAAAATTCAAAACTTCTAGAGGAAAGATTAGTCTGAATAGGACAAAAAAGTTTGCGAAACAAAAATGGGCTCAAAAACCTGCATAGCAAAGGAAGAATTACTTTAAAATGGAATTGAGTTAGTCACCTAGAGCTGCTTCCTCTTAATTCTTCATAGATTAATGCCTGAATCTTTAAGACCTGTAATTAACAAGTGACTACAACTTCAAACAGCACCATGGGAAATTGAGCGCGCAAAGCAGTCATGATAATAGTGCCAAGAGTTTCTGCAGCAATGGGAAACACTGCCAACTGCTTTGGCAGCAAGTGGAATAATTCCTCAAGGCTGACACCAACATCCTGAACATTAAGCGCTGCTAGTCTTGGAATTTGGCAAGTACATCGTATATACCTAGGAGAAGGGATTAGTTCAATGTTCCAGCAAAATATGGGGAAGGGTGGAGGCAGTTCGTGTGCCACCTGGACCCGAGCTGGAATACTCCAATGAACGCAACTGCAGTGCAACCTGAGGAACGGGGGAATTCTCTGGGAAACGTGTGAGACTAGGTAAGGCTATGATTTAGCAGAAGGAGTTGAGCCAGAGGAATATTGTACTTGGGCTTTTTCACTTTCCTGATTTTTTTTTTCCCTTTACATTGTGGCCTAGAAACTAGGGCGTTTTCCAACCCCTTAACTAGGTGGATTCATGCGATATTTTCTCTTTCTGATGACATGAATGCCTAGTTGACTTCTACAAGATTTCATTTTGGAACAGCTTTTCTAAGAGAAGGGTATCAAACCAAAACTACATGCTTGTTCATCAGTATTTAAAGTATGCTCACTGTAATTATAGCATTGGTACTTTTAAGCAGTTCTAAGTTAACACTATTTTTTAAAATTTTTCTTTAAATAAAATTTGTGAAAATGATAATCCAATGTATCTGCATAGCAACTCTTCCAGATGTGTTTCCAATAACCTCCCAGCACCTGGAAAAGCCATTCGTATCAAACCAGGATGTATGCAACACACTGACGACCAGGACTTATATTTCTTACAGGAGGAGCACCACGCGTGGATGCAGGGGCAGTGCAATAACACTTGTGCGATAAGACGGTATAATTCTGGACTATGCTGGCATGTGAGTCATCATTTTCACATTTAAGGTATTTGTTGAATATTTTGAAGACAATCCACACGTATTTTAATGGTTTTCTACATTACAATAATCAGAATGGCCACATAACTAAATAAAAAGTTTATGTAATGTTTTCACCCACAGGAGGATTATCCAACTATTTTCTGACATATGCATGAAAAATCATTTTTGCATTTGACTCTCTTACAGTTTAAACAGAAGTTAATACAGTGGCTTAGAATTTTTAATACAGTTTCTTATGGTTGCCACCACACACAAGTTATCAGAGATTGTGCAGGACATTTATTTAAACATTAGGCTCTTCTCAGAGTGAGTATGTTAGTAGACTAAGATTTTCTTTTTATGGTACTGGGGATTGAACTCAGGACTCCAAAAGCTTTTTTTTTTTTTTTTTTTTTTTTTTGTGGAACCCGGGATTGAACTCAGGCCCTTGCACTTGC
>NDGN011312711.1:0-15791 GCA_002564285.1 Tympanoctomys barrerae | reverse complement strand
GTGTTAATATCTTCCTTATATTATATCTGTTCCTCTAAGTAAAACCCTAACCAATACACCTCCTCCAGCTTACTGGCAACTCCCACCTGATGCTGATTCTGACCATTCTAGAATCCTCACACAAGTGAAAGCATACACTATGGCTATATGACTGGCTTATTTCTCCTAACACAATGTCTTTAAGATTCATATGTATTATACTATGTAGCACAATTTCCTTTCGTTTTTAAAGCCGAATGATCTCCCACTGCATGTACAGACCACATTTTGCTTATCCACTCATTGATGGATGAATACTTGGGTTGTCTCTGCCTCTTTGGTGATTGTGAATGATGCTGTTGTGAACACAAATGAGCTTCACTGATTCTGAACAGCCTCCTTGAGAATGTATTACCTCTCTCAATATAATTTTTAAAAAGTACTTCTTTACTGAACAGGAAACCCACAAAATCTAAAATATTAAAAAGAAATGTTTGTTTTACTGATTCTCTGATCTACTTAAATACCCAGTCACCAGCCTAGCAATGTTTTCAGATATCCATTCTGAGATAAGTCTACCCAGGAGATTTTATGGCTTTAAGATTCAGACCAGTGACTCATCTTCCTGTCAAAGAGATAGAAATTCAGCAAAAAGAAACTGACATACACTCGTTTGTGGTCTTAAGAAACCTCTTTATTATGGCTCCTCTTGGAGTCATAAAAACAAACTCTTTGTCTAGTAAGTTTTACATGTGATATATTTATACTTTTTTGACTCAATCCAATCTATTTCACTTATATGCATATACACACGTGTTTGTATATGTAGTTTTATATACACAGATATACATACATTTGTACACAGAGAATTCAATTTTCTATTCTTTTCTAGCTGAAGTCTAATATGCTAAATTATCAGGGGGATTTTCCACTTCAAAACACAAAAAAATATGCTCGCAGCTTAACTGGGCATGATGAAATTGCCAGTGCAGCTAAGCGAAGCATGCTACAGAGTAGAGGTGTGTACAGATCAAAATAAAGAGCTGTTTGAGATGCACCTTTTTTTTTTCTCACAGGATTCATGAGGGTCTATTTTCTTTCTTTTTTCTCCATAATTTTGATAAACAAATAGCGATGAGACAGTTTCAAACCAAATCAGTAGGACAGCTTCAACAATTAACACATTGCATAGATGCACCCTTAGTTTTCTTGTGAATAAAATCTGCTCTCACAACAAATTGGCCAGGGTGAACTAAGGGAACAAGGGCCAGCTGAGGATGGTGATGATGTGAGATTATATTGAACATGTAAGTCTGGTGAAAAGACCAGATGATCTTTGAAATGACTCATCCTTTTCTTAAGGCTTGAGACTTGGCTTTTTTATCAATGATCACATGCAGAGTAAAAATTAAGATCTATAGATTTACTCTCTACTCTCACCATTGCTTTTCTTTGGCCATTCTGAATTCTAGCCAACCTCATGCCCTGACCTAACCCAAGCAGTTTCATTACTTCCTTCTGCTAAAATGTTCTTTATTCCCCAACTCTTCATGTCTAAAATCCTTTCCACCACCTAAGCCTCCTCCAAGAAGCTCTCCTCCATACATACATACACACACACACACACACAGGCATGGTGCCTCCCCTCTTGACCCTCCTTATTCATGGCTCTGGCTTGAACAAACAGCAGGCTATGAATTATCACTACACCTCACTCCTCTCACCCTCTGCTCCCAGAACACATATGCACACTCTAGCTTGGGCTCCACAAAACCACCAGTACCCACATGTTCAGGGAGCTGCACACATTGCTCACACCACACCACACCTACCCACAAAGTAAGAGGCCACAGTCACATTACCCCATCCACAGGCTCAAGGGACAGTTGAAATGCAGCTAGCTGAGAATACAACTACCAGAAAGTGGGAGGACAAGACCAGCAGGAACTGAAAGAGACAAGGTCATGCTCCTAAACCCTATGCACCTTTTATGCAGTGGTTTCAGAACCCAGAAGTAAATAGACTAGCTTTTTTTATATAAGTCAAATTACCAAGTCAGACAGAAAAATGAACTCACAGATATCTGTCAGTCAAACCAGGCCATAATTGCTATGTAATGCTGCTTTTTTGCTGTTGTTTGTTTCTGGAGATTTGAGGTCATATTATTAACACATTAATTGAAATTTTGGTCATAATTATCATGTATTAAGCTGTTGATTACATGGTTGCATTTTGAAATTTTTAATTGGTTTGTTTCAATTGATAAAAGGTAATTTGTTTGGGGGTGATGTTTAGAGTTATGTATTTAATTATCATTGAATAGATAATTAATATAGTGCAGCAATCGTAAACAATGACTATGGTAATTATCTTCGAAGTGCACATATTTGTACAAATATGACAGACAAATTTTTTCTCTCTCAAGTTGCTTTGGTCTCTGCTCCAAGCTGGCACTCTAGTTCACTTTCCTCACAGATATAATTAGCAACATCTCTGTCTCATCTGCTTCCCTTAATTTGAAAAGAGCTGAGACGCCATAAGGACAAAGGACATCCTAAAAGCCACATCATGCTTCATCTCTGCAGATTACTTAGGGAGCCTTTCTGCATTTTTCAGTCATCTCTGGAAATTCCCACAGCGCCCTACTGGACCTTCTTACGATGTCCTTGGGTCCCCAGCCCCACAAAGTAATCACAGTCTAAAGGTAATAACATCCCATCCTAGCTGAATGAAATGCAGTAGAAAACCAGAGTGTTCACCTGTGGGCTGAAAATCAACTACTTGTCAACTGACAGGTAATGTTGGCAAAACCTCGATGTTTTCTAACCTAGTCTCTCAACCAGAAAATATCCCCAACTCATGAGAAATAACCATAAGTGTTCTGGGCTTTGATTTTAAAGTTCTGCCTGTCTGCCAAAGCTGTCATCTCCAAGATCTAGGTGTGGGGCCCAGGCCTATTCTGCCACATGGTAGTGCTTACGCGACAGTGAAGCCGGGACTCACTCCATCCACAAGACCGAGATACAACAGAGGAACAAACATGAAGAGAATAAACTTTTATTTAAGAAACTTGAAGACTAGGGGAGAGGAGATGACTGGCCAGAATGCAAAGTAAGCTGTAGAAAAAAGTGGCAGGCAGAGGGAGTCTCGGTCTTAATTTTTGCAAATTTGTAGTTAGACCTGGAGATCAATAATATCACCTGAAAATCCAGAAGACAAAACTAAAATATAGATTGTTTAATCTTATCTTCTTTTTTAATGGTACTGGGAAATCAAACTAAGGACCTCACCCTTGCCAGGCAGGCACTCTGCCACTGAGCTAGATCCCCGGCCCTGTTTGGTCTTAATCTAAAATATATTTCAAATAATTTCCATGCTTCCACAGAAATGTAAAACAGTTTTCTAACAGTCATCTTGCATATGTGTTCAGCAAGCTCACACACTGTCTTATTTGTGCCTCAACTAGGCCTGCAAGGAGGAGAAAAAACACACCCAATGTTTATTCTGAGGGCTGTGGAGGCTAAGGTGAATGACCTGCTTAGAGCTGCACACCTAAGAGGTAATGGCGCCAACCACTGTGCTGCTCACCAGGAGTCCAGGGCACCACTTCCCACACGCAAACCCATCTGTTGACTAGAGCAATGAAAGCCAAAGTAACATGCCCTAAGGTAGCATTTCCCAAATGTTACTCATTTCCAGACCACCTCTGTAGGTTCTGCCAACTACCCTTTTATTTATATTCTCTCCTTAACAGAACTCACACTGTAAGTTGTGCATACATTCATTTCCAAAGAGAGATGCCTCACCACTGCCAGAGATAAAAAGCCAGTGCATGGTCCACAGAGGAGGTTGGTGCTCAACACACAGTGAAAACCCAACAGTATTGTGAAATGCCAGCCTACCCCAGGTCTCCCTCTGTTGTTTGTGAAAAGGGACATTTGTATGCATTACAAAGAGAGAGATGGCAGCCCTCAGTAAGACCTCCCTTTCACTTTCCTGAGTAGGAAGACAGGAGGACCAGGTAACAGAAATGACAATTTATTGCTAATCAATGCCCTTGCCTGGATCCAGCCCCTTGACCTTTCCTTACAAGGGGCCCCTACCCTGGGCCCCACCCTTATTCCTTCTTTTGCACCTTGGTTTGTCTTTGATTATCCCTCCTCTACCTAACCAATGATAACCAAACAATGAATCCAGAACACACTACAACTGACCTTCTATTCTTCATTTTAACAAACCCTCAGTCCCAACCTGAAAGTTCAAAAAAGCATTTCAGAGGGAATTTTATTAGAGAGCAATGCTAATGTACTCATAGTAAATAGCGCCATTCAAGAAGATCCATCCCATCCCTGTGTTTCCACAAATAGAAGCTCATTCGTAACCTTTTCTTCTGAAAAGACTTCCCCTCCAGCCTCAGAGGATGCAGAGCAAAGCACTGCAGAGCTGGAAAAAATCCTTTCTACCCACTCTCCCAGCCTGGCCTGATGACTGGGGTGCAAGGTGGCCTGGGGCACTCATGTGGCAGCACTCACAGTGCAAGTCACCTTGTAGTGTGGCTAAACACATAGGCGCCACGGCTGAACTCAGACAAAGGAAGAGTTACTTCTTCTTCTGGCGCCCAAAAGTCATCTTTCCCTTGGAGATGCGCATCATGGGATTGCCTGGCATTTGGGACAACCCTGAGGGTCAGGAGTCTGTGAGTAGACAGTACCCCCCAGAAGTGACAGTCCAGAGACATAGAGCTTGGCCATCTTGCCTCTGCTGCATGGCAGGCCCCCAAATGCTATGTGAATGCATAGATCCTGCAGGCAAGATGGGCTTCCACACACATCAGCTCGCAGCAGGGCACCGGACAGTGGTGACCAGACTGCTTCTTAATATTTACAGTGCAGTACCTGGAATCAGGATATTGACCAACCTCCAGGAGGGCCCCTGCAACCCTCACACCCCTTTGTGGTCCCCTCCAGCCTGGACCATGTGACCAATACCATCTATTAGTAGTGACAATGTCACTTTCCAGGCTAGGTCATAAAAACATTGTAGCATCCCCTTGCTCCTGAGTAGCTCACAGGGCAATGCCAGCAACTGTGTTACCCATGTTATGAGAGCTCGTGGGGAGGCCAGAGCCAGCTAGGTAAGGCACAGAGGAAGTCCTTTTGCACATGCCTTCATCTGCATGGCCAATGTCTCTTCCGGGGTCAGATCCACATTCCATCTCTTTGCTGGACACTTGCTCAGATATGAACTACTGTCCCTCAAAACCAGCATACACAAAATTCACAAGTCATTTCTCCAGAACTACCCCTTCTCTGCCCTCCTCATCTGCTCTGCTTCCCCCATCCTTCCCAGAGTGTAGCCTTAAAAACAGAGGGCCCTCAGCTGAGACCCTCACTTGCCCTGCATCTAGGCAAGACCAAGCCCTCAGTGTCTCTTTCCTTTGTCTCTTCTTTCCACTCACCACAGCCATCTCTCATCTGCACAGAAGAGAGCTTCTTGGTCTCCCACTGTTACCCAAAATAGCCTCTGCCAGCATCCTGGCTTTCAGAAACCACCCTTCCTACTGGGAGTAGCTTTTTAAAGAACAGTCTGAGCATGCCAAGCCTCGACTATAGACTTCCAATGACTTTCCTTTGCCAGAAGCACAGATCTTTCAGGGAGAACTTCCAAGCTAAGATTAAACCCCTTGCTATCCATCAGCTTGAACCCCAGGGCTTGACTATGTCTAGCCCAACTCCAGCCTGGGGTCTTTAGATATGGTTCCACACTCAGTAACATCAGCTGAGGACCAGGGCCTTGCCAGGGCAGTCTGACTTGATGGGTCTGCATAGGAAACAGGCAACAGTACTTATTTAGTAGCAGCTTTATTGAGACATGATCCATGTATCATACTTTGGAACCACTGAAAGTGTATCAAGGCTATTCACTGCATCATGGGACCTAACCTACATTCTATTAGAGAACGTTTTCACCCTCCCTCAGGACCCCCCACCACACCCACAAGCAGGGACTCCTCATTTCCTCATCCCTACCCCAGGTAGTCATCAGTCTCCCTCCCAGCTCTAATCATTACAGGCAGCAGTCACTGGATTAGTAGTTTTCCAGTAACATAGGGCTCAATCAGCCCTCTCCCTGATCTTGCGTCGAGGTTTCACCCAGCCAGGGATGGTTTCTTTTCTTCATTGTTTTTAACATTCTCTCACACCTCAAAGCACACATCAAATGCAACCTCCTTCATCAAACCTGGATAGCCCCCCTCTTCATCACCTAATAGCAGGTGAGGGGGATGCCAAAGCAAATAGAGATTGTTCTTCTGCAGTCTCAGTGTTCGCAGTTGCATGAAGCTGCATACTTCTGTGGGGCCAGATGTACAGATTCTCTTCAGGTCCAAGGCGACATTCCTCACTGCAGAACCACTTCCCTTCACATGGCATGGCACTGTGCCTTGCACATGCATTCTTTCCACAAAAGAATGGCTATAAACTGAATTGGACAGGAACCCAGTCAAATTTTCCCATAAGGTCAACACTGAACCTAACCATTTAATTTGATTTGGTCCCTGTCCAATTTGGTTTGCAACCAGAGTCAAGACAGACCATAGTTTGGAAATTGTTTTCAGTACACAATTTCCAAACTAGTCTGTCTACAAATTGTCTGTACGGGCACAAGATTTCATACATGAGGACACCCTCTTATCTCTACCTGCACTAAACTTTATTTTTCTCCTTCAGCAATTAATAATAATGAAACAGTCATGAGGAATAATCTTTCAAGTTATAGTGCCAAAATCTTTATACATGCTCACAGATGCAATATATGCATATTGGTTTGTATATGTATCATTTTAACATTTATACCACTGGACAAAGATGATTATAATAATCCACACATTGTTATTAATCTACCATACTACTAGGTGCCTTTGTTAAAATATTTCAGGGAGACCACATAGAAAAAATGTTTGTTTTTCACTTTTTTAATAAAGGATTTTTTACGGAAAGGATACTGAGCCGAAGTCCAAGAGGTGGCAGCCCTGCAGTTGAGCGCAGCAGCTTTTCAGGACGCCTGCGGCAGCAAAAATGAATTGTGCAGAGAGCCAGCAAAACACATAATCCAGACAGCTTGGCTCATGCCTAGCTAAAGCACAGGCTCACTCCACCATCGAGACACCGCCCTGGAATGGAGTGAATGTGCTTGAGAGAGCCTTCTCTCACCCAAATATCATCCTCCATCCTTTATCGGTGGGTCATTCATCTCCAGAGCGAAGCTATTCTTTGCACTAATTACTTCATTTCTGCTGTTGACTTAAATAGGCAAGAGCTGATCCCGACACAGAACAGGTGCCTGTGTCTCTGGGATGCTCTTTCCTCACATGGTCCGTCCTGCTGCCATCACTTGAGTTTGACTTCGCTCTGTCAGTGAAAAATTAGACTTCATTTCGGTATGCTAATAGCAATCTCTCCAAAACAATGTAATCAAGGCCTCATGTGCACCTATAATTTCATCCTTGACATAAGCCTGACAGCTATTTATTGTCTGAAAGGGAAAGGGGAGGAGGAGGGAGGAGGGAGAGGGGACTCCGGCATGCCCCCTCCCCCAAAACAAACCCGGCAGCTTTATGTTTGAAGACAGAGTCTTTGCAAAGTCCAAAAAAATGGCAATAATCATGGGGTTTACATATGTCTTGTCTTAAGCAATCAAGACAGAGAGTTAACAGAGAAGCACATTCAGATGTGCCAATTCCCAAACTGCCCACCTCTGATGAGCCAGCTGTGAGCCGCAATTGTCACATTATAATTTAGGCAAAGGGAAAAAAAGGCATCAGAATACACACTGGATCAACATAATTATTCACAGCAGGATGCTGCAGAATTAATTTAGCCAATCAGAATGATACTTGGGGGTTGGGCACAGTGCAGAGATCAAGGAGAGAAAGCAGGCAGCGGAAGAGGGGGAGCAAAGAAGAGCAAGGAGGGGGAGGGGAGCAATGTTTTCCACCCCTCACTCACAGTTGAATCATCTGATTTTGAAGGTATTTGAACACATGTACATACAGTGTTGTTTTGTTTTCAATTATTTACAAACACCTATATAACACTCACACCATGCTAGTCACTAGCTAAGCACTTTATAAATATCAGCCTCTCTAATCCTATGACTCTGGGATAAGGTACTATTAGTGCCCTCCTTGTGCTTAACAAAGCTCAGAGAGGTTCAAAACCTTGCCCAGGACACACAGAGAGAAAAGAGCAGGGCCAGAAATGAAACCCAAGCAGCCTGGCACTATTAACCAGTGTGGCTAAAGGATCTTGCTCCTAAACAAAGCAACTGGCACTCAGAAAGCACATGGCTAATGACGTGCAATTTGCCATAACACTGTGCAGATAAAGAGTCACCACTTGTATGTTTTTTGAAGCTGCTTTTTCCAAGGATGGCAGCACTCTGGCCCGACTAAAAGCAGTTGGTTGCTACACTGTGGGGTTGCAAATGTTCCTTCCCAGCTACCCTCAGAACCAGGGAGAGCAGCAGCCTGGGAACCTCCAGGGGTCACAATGGAGCAGCCTCAAACCTGGGCTAGCACTTGGCCTCCCTTCAGATACTGTATTCCTATAGAAAAGCAGCAGACAGGAAGCCAGAAAATCAATGGGAAAGAAACAAAAACCGAGCTGCTCCAAGAATCTGGCTTCAGCTAAATACCTGGCACTAAAATGCAGATGAAAGGATCAAAGAAGAGGTCACAGTACAACAGCTTCTTGCCTGGATCTGTATCTTCAGACTGAGGTAGGCGATGACATGAAGCGACACCTGCCTTTCCCGTAGGCACAGGGTGATTTTAGACTACAGTCGCTCTCTTTCACAGTCCTGCTTGGAATTCTGTGAGGGCAGCTCTCAGAGCACTAGGCAGAGCACTGATTTCCTTGCAGAAGTTAGATTTCAGCTTGCATCTACTGCTTCTGGTAAAGGAGGAAACGAAAGGCAGTAGCCCAGAGTTTTATGTCTGGCAATAATGTTTGATCTATGCCATTGTCAATGAGAACTGTGATTTAATCCATAAGGATATAGAGCCTTGTGATGAAAGGGGAATAATGACAAATCCTGATTAACAATCGCTACACTAAAGCAGGTTACCATAGTAACAGGGCTGAAATTATACAACAAACTGGGATGCCACACCAGGCAGATAACTGGAGGAAGAGGCCCTTTTCTGAAAGCATTTGGCTTTCTGTATTCTCTCAAAATTAAGATGTGAGCATCTCACTTTCAACTGGTATTTTCTCCCTCTTTTTCTAAATGTTCCCTCTTCAGTAGTTCTCTGATAAAATGAGGAATAAGCATGTACCCACAGGAAATGTAACAAATAGTTATGCACATTTTTCCCTGAAAGAAGACAAAATCAAGTATGGTAAGGAATCTTCCTTTCATATTATTCATTTGATAAATCATGCTTAATCCTTTGCCTGTGGATTCTGGAGAGAGTTAAAGTGTGTCCCAGTCAAATGTTCTACCTCTCACTCCTTGTAGCAATTCTTTGAATTCACAAGAAAGGAGAGTAAACCAGAGAGAATTAGAGAATAAGAAAGCTATCATCTTGTTCCCAAGGATGCTTAATATTTAATTAGGATTTAAAAATAAGAACATGGTGTTAAAATAATGTTGTTTCCCAGCATTTGTTCAAAATGATGTCAAAATCTATTCAATGGGAGAAAGTGCATTGGAAAACAGCACTTTTAAACTACTATAGCTACCATTGCAACTGACTTTGGAGGTAAACCTTTTTATAATACATCTTAGCAACTAGCCTAGGAAAAATTACTACATTTAAACATCACACTCAATTTGTCAATTGCAGAGAAATATCAAATGAGACATTAAAAACAATCAGGAAAAAAGATAATCCTAAAAAATTCTCTTAAAGGGATAAAGAGCTGTAAGGTAAAGAAACAAATACCATATTTAACGTTCTTCCTTCTAAAATAGACAGGAAAAACAATTACAGCTTCCTACTTCTAGAGAGCACAACTCCCTGGGGATTTACCTGTGGCTCTGTAGAAAGAAGCTGGATTGTAAGACTGAATCCAGCCTCAGGTAACAGCCTGCTCCTCTGCCAGCTGTTAAGACCCGAGTCACGGTAGGGAGAGCCATAGGACTTCTTTTGCATGCCTAGAGAAGTTTCTGTGATACATAGCAACTACTGCACATAAAAATATTCTAAAAACTGCAAGGGTGTTTATTGTTTGATAACTGCTAAGTCTTGGGACTCAGTTACTCAACATTTCATGAGTGTCAACTCCATGGTAGGCACAAGGCAGCCATGATAAATCCATTCCCATCAGCAAAAAACAGCCGTCAAGTTTACAATCACCAGCAAATACACTTTGTCACTTTAACTTTATTCCAGGTCAAAACAGGCAAACAATTTAAAACAAACAAATAAAAGCATGCTTTGCCACAGGTAAATGCCTGCACACTGGCCTCATCTGTATGCTTTTAAGAGGTGAAAAACACTACTAACTGATTAAAATCTTGGTGCAAGTTATGCACAGGAAAAGTGAGATGTCACTCTCTGAATGTGTCTTTTTGTCTCTGTGCAGTGACCTCTGTACTTTCAATTGGTGAAGCAAAGAGGAAGAGGAGAGAGGGTTGGCCTTATGACATAGCTGTATAGATTTTCCTCACTGAAACCATATTTCTTGGGCTCAAACCTCAGTTCATTGATCACCAGGTAGGTAATACTGTGGGAGTCTCAGAAATGCCTTTTACCTTACCTCTGTTTCCTCACCTCTGAAATCAGACTGGGGCAGCAACCCAGCTCCAGGACTACTAGGAAAATTATGCCATTAGAGTGGGTGCAGAGGAGCTGGTGCAGTGAGCATCAGTGTGTTTACTTTTAGTTCTGTGGGCATTCAGGGCCCAGGGTTAGGCTGTGGCAGTTTGGGACAGTTAAATTTCCTTAGTTCAACTTTCTCACCCTGAGCCTTTAATTTTTTTTTTTAATTTCTGTTAAGTTAGTAAGCATTTTTCTCTTTCTTCTTTGTTTTCAACTTCAGTTGCTCTTATTTTTATTTTTAGCATTGATTAAATAGAGCTGTATGTTCCATGATCTTATTATTTTAAAGCAAAGAAACACATTTCCCTCTTAAATTAAGTTGCTCTCTCTTTAGGAGATTTTGACCCATAGTTTCTGCATCCCAGTAACTTCTGATAGAAAAGGTACTCCCCACCCTGCTACAAGAAAATGCAGCTCACAAAATAGAAAATCTGGGACATTGAGCTCTCTTGCTTTGTGTGTGTGTGCATGTGTGCATATGTGTGTGCACGTGAGTACATGTGTGCGCATTTGTGTGGGGCGTGAGTGCATGTGTCTGCACATGTGTGTGCATGCATGCGTGTGTGTGTGTGTGAGTTTTGCTGGTTATACCAGACCCTTTGCATACTGCCTTTTGCAGTTCCACACTGCAACAGGAACTTACTGTGGATGGCAAACTCTAAATCTGAGGAGACAAGGTATAGCTAAACATTGAGGATAAACTGCCAGAAATCTGAAAATAAATTAAAAATAAGAACCTTTGAAGACATGCAGATGATAGGTTAGGGAGGGCTGCTTAGATTTTGACAAAACTGTAGAATCAGGAAGAGCTCTGTGACCTTCCCCATCACTCTCTGATGCAAGACCCAGGTCTCACATTGAGAGATGTCTCCTTATACTTGGACAAACAGAGCACCCTCATCTCCACAGGCACAGGAACAGAAGGAAGACTCTGGTCTCATGGCTTGCTAAGTACCCCGTTGATCATGACTAGGCCACAGCCCTTTTATCCAGTCACACTCAGGCAAACTGTCCCCTTCCCACCAGACCTGAACATAATGCTAAACAACTTTCCAGGCCTTTTGAGATCTCATCTGGAAAACTTCTACATCACATAAAAATTATGTTAAATAAACTTATGTGCTTTTTCCTGTTCATCGATCTTTTGCTACAGGTGTTTTGGCCATGAGCCCACAGTGGGTGACAAAAGGGACCTGTTCTGCCCTGCACAGCTCAATGGAAAACATGCACTCTCTACATACGGCTCTCCAGCACATAAGCTCGCTCTGTATTTCCTACTGAGGACACACTGAACAATTCTGTCATTCTGACACAGGCAAAAAATGTATTTTTAAATCAAAAGTTTTTAGAATGTTGTTTTGCCATCCTATATTCAAATGCATTTAAAAAATATTAGCAAATCTGGAACAAGGTATGGTGGTGCATGCCTGTAATCCTGGCACTGTGGGAGGCTGAGGCAGGACTGAAAATTCAAGCCTAGCTCGACAACTTAAAAAAAAAAAAAAATTAAAACCTACACTCAAACCCAAGCATTCTTTGGCATTATCTAGTCAAGTACACAAAATCACTCCTGCTGACAAGGTAGTAATGACAGGATGTCGGGTTGCCTATTAGGCCACCAGTACAAAGGTCCATTCTTCGGGCCCAAGCTGGACCATGCTCAGCATCTACCTGCATGTTTGCAGCCATGAACCCAGGGCACCTCGTGTCTACCCACTCTTGGTGACTGGCTCTGTTGTGGCTACAGCTCTCCTGCTAAAGTGAATCCACATTTCTCCAGACAGATAACCCAAACCTCTCTAAGTGTAACTGTACTAGAGCCACCCCCTCTGGGCTAGAACAGCAACACTAAGATAGATGTGGGGTTTGCTTGCAAGTGACTTTTACCCAGATAAAAGCATGAAATAAATCAGTGGTGAGAATCCTCTTTTTCCAAGAATGATATGAGAGAGAAAAATGTTCTTAGAGCCTTTCAATGTATTCAAAATGTAAATAACTTAATTTAGTCTCATGGGAAATACATTCTATTCTTACAATTCAGGCTACCTACTACATTGAATAAAAGAATGTCACTGAAAAAGTGACATATTTGAGAAGTAGAATTATGAAAGCAGCTTCTTAATACCTCATGCTAGCAGAAGGATAAAGTCTGCATTTTGGAATCGGTGAACAGGGAGTCTCAGAGGCTGCTGACTACTCACACGGACACTGAAGAAGGTTCCAGTCCCATCATGAGCTGCTCCCTTGCCCTCCCATGACAGCAGCCTGCTTTACTGAAACCAGTGCACACCCATGAGCTAACTCCTAAGAGAGCTCACACTCAGATCTCTCCCTCCAGCTATGCTGCTCAGGGCACACCTGCAGTTTCCCCCTCTTGAGCATTCAATTCATCACCCACCACTGAACAAAACACCCCAGGACTCTTGTCCCAAGATGCGAGCCTTTATTTCATCTATGCACAGTTCCATGATTCTATGAATGAGCTCTACAGTAAAAGTCAAAAGAACTACGTTCCAGTCCCTGCTGCCTTACATGACAGCTGTGCAGCCTTACACATGTTACTAACCTCTTTGATCCTCAGTTTCATTTTATGAAGTAGGGATAATGAAAATAATGATGCATTTGCTTTTGTTTTTTAATCAGGTCAAATAAAATAATAAGCATGTATTTCTAAAACTATAAAACTTTATGGTTCCTTAAAAGAATAGTATATTTAGTAATTAAAGTAGTAACAATTCAGTACAGTAATGGACTCCAAATTTCTGTGCAGGAAGTTACTTTTTAAAAAAAGGATGGAAAGCTGAGGGAGAAGGATCACAAGTTTAAGTCCAGTTTGGGCAATTTAGTGACTTAATGAGATCTTGACTCACAATAAAAAATTTAAAAGGTTGTGAAGGCTCTGAGTTTAATCACCAGTAATTTTTTAAAAAGGATGAAGAAAGGAAGGAAAAGAAAAGAAAAGGAAGGAAGGAAGGAAAGAAGGAAGAAAGGAAGGAAGGAAGGAAAGAAAGAAAGAAAGAAAGGAAAGGAAAGGAAAGGAAAGGAAGGAAGGAAGGAAGGAAGGAAGGAAGGAAGGAAGGAAGGAAAGAAAAGGAAACATGAGCTAAACTCTGGCTTCCTCACACCTACTGGCCATCAACACTTGGCACCTCCCTCTAAGCTTCTGCTATAATTTGGGCACTGAATGCCCCCCAAGGGCCTGTGAGCTAAAGGTCTGCTCCCATCCCCATGTGTGGCACTACTGGAAGGTGATAGAGCCTCTGAGAAGTAGGGGCTAGTGGGAGGTCCTTGGATCAATGGGGACATGACCTTAAAGGGAATTGTGGGGTCTTTTCCTCTTTTGTCTCCAGGAGAATGGCCATGCAGAATGCCCATCAAAGGTCCTGAAGCAATGCCTGCATCTGTCTGAAAGCCTTGGCTCAGTGAGCACTGTTTCCACCATGAACAAAGACACACAAATAGTGTATAGTTTATATTTGTCCCTATTTTTTAATGTACTGCACTTTCCACAATCAAAAATCACAATTCTTGTTGAGATGTCCATGTTCAAAGGATATTTCACATTTGCAGTTTTACTTCATAGCTTCAGGGATGAACATTTACTCTCATGCACAGAGAAAAAGGACTGGTGGACATAAGGAATGGGAGCACAGCCAGGTTGAGGGTGAACAAAACCACAGAGAATGCTTAGGTCTTGAGCCCGGACTCTCTCTCCCAGCAGCCCAGTCCTGGAATGTGTTGGGATGGATGAAAATGGTGCCAGGGAAGGAGCATGCTAAAACCCCTAAAGTGGAGCCCCAGGGCAGGAGGAGAGATGAACCTGGGATTCGCAACAGCCAAGAGGGAACCTCAGGCCTTTTTGACAGCCATGGAAGGGAACATTAAGTGGCCCAGGGGTTGCCTGAGCTGGCCAGCCTGGCCCTCAAGGACACAGCTTCTTGGCAGATCCTTCTCAGCACTGCCCACCTCCCTCCTGGTGTGGCCCTTCCCTGGAACTAAGATGCTAAGGGTCTGACTCCTTCCCCACCACAGTCTTGAGCTGCCTGGAGCCCCTGTGCCTGGCAACCACAGCAGTGGATTGGGTAGTTTAATTCTAAGTGACAAATGTCACTCACAAAATTTGCTTTGATGTTCTAAAACCTGAAACCAATGGGGAAAAAGTGGATGGCAGTGTCCCAGCCTCAGCTCCCGGCCACGTGGACGCAACCCCTAAGGATTATGGGATCCCCTGCTCTGTGATTATTAGATGGAACATCTGAGGACTGTACCTTTCTGCATGGTTAGTTGTGCCTTTACGAAAAATCCCACATGTCGTTAGGCCTGTGAAACAGGTCAGGGATGAAGTTCTAGACCTATGTCATCTTGCCAATTTGGGTGTACACAGGCATGTGTTCAGGTGAGCCACAGGAAACTGCTGATACTTGGCTGTTTCAGCAAAATCAGCTTGGCCCTAAAAATCAGCAGTCTGGGGAGAGAGCTCAGTAGAATAAGAGCTTGCCTGGCAAACGCAAAGGGCCTGAGTTCAATCCCCAGTTCTGCTGAAAAATAAAAAATAAATTTTAAAAAAATCAGCAGTCTTTCGTATTTTGACTTAAGTATATTCAGTAGGGAGTCTGTGGATGCATAAAATGCTGCCCACTTATAGTCGTCTGCAGTGCACGTTACACGCTGGGAAGGAGCCACATCTCTGCCTCGTGGTAGCATAAATTTAAGTGTGAGCATGTACATTAAATGCCTAGTGTAATAGATAGCACATTAGCTACATCTCAATATAACTAATTGAAATCATGAATACTAACTGTTGTTAATATTAAATCTACTGTTCTTCAGCACAATGAAATTACTTCTTCCGGTCTAACAGAACAGAGCAAAATTGGCAAGACTGTCTCACCATGTAAAATGGAATGCTTCCTGTCACCTTAGAGATTTAGATGTCAGTGGTTAAAATGCAAAACCATTTCATTTGGCCACTGGTCCTCTGTCTGAA
>NDGN011312704.1:0-14727 GCA_002564285.1 Tympanoctomys barrerae | reverse complement strand
CAGGAGGATCACCATGAGTCTGAGCTGCGTAGTGAGACCCTGCAACAACCAAATAATTAAAAAAATAAAAAATACATATCGATAGATAAATAAATAAATAAATGGCACTGAAAGGCCTCAGAGCAGCTTAACAGCCAAGGTCTCTCTAACTTGCTATCTGCTGTCTCTTACCCTTCATCCTCCCCAAAGTGAGTCAGAGAAGCTAGAATTTCTCTCCCCAAGGCAGGTGACAGAAATTAGAAACCCTCTGCCCTAAAGCAATTCATAAAACTTAAATATGCACAGCAAAAGCAAAAGCAAAACTTCATTTAACAGTCTGAATTTTGTTTCATATTACAATAAAAGATGCACAGCCATTAATTTCCCTCCAAATACTTCCACCACCACTTCCACTGCAACACACTATGCCATAATTATTGCCACTTTATGAAGTCTAGAAGTCCTCTTTGGTGAGTGGTTTTAGTCACACTGTCATGGCTGTCTTGATGTCCTGCATCACTCAGAACAGTTTGTTCACACTGCCTCTGGGGAAGGACCAAAAGATGCATAGTTGCTGGATATAGTGAATAAAGTAAATGAAGATATTCTATACTGTTACCAAAAGCGCATTTCCTTTGAATGGCACTTGGTAGCAGCATTCACTATACTTTCGATCATACCTTGGAAACATATAAAGATTCTAATACTGCCTCAGGAAGTGGCAAGAACTATGGAATAAGTAGATTCACAGCAAGAAGTATTCTGAGGATTAGTGACAATGTGTCTTATACTACAATAATTTAATTTTTGCAAACTTTTTTTTTTGTACCAGGAATCAAACTCAGGACCTTGTGCTTGCCAGGCAGGCATTGTACCACTAAGCTATATTCCTCACCCCGATAATTTATTTTTAATTTAAACCCTAAGCCAGGTGTGATAGCACATGCCTATAATCTTAGCACCTGGGAGGCTGAGGCAGGAGGACCACTGAAAGTTTCAGCCCAGCCAGAACTACATAGAAAGACACTATCTCAAAAAAGAAAAGAAAATCTTCACTGTATATTGTGATTGCACCTCCTATTACTCCTAACCTTCCCTCTTCTTCGTGTAGAAGCTGGGTTTTTACTCTCTGTACTAGATCACAAGATGATCCTCCTTCCAGAAGGCATCCTACCCTTACATGTAGAAGTAAGACATCCCATATAGAGAGGCCATGAAGAAACCAAACAGAAACACCTTACTTTCTCACGTTGTCTATCATATTCGGTGACATCCTTTTGTCTAATCATATTTCTATACAATTGTGCATTCCTCCTCAAATCTAAAGCATCAATGTTGAAAGCTTTCCCTGACTCTCTGAGTCATCAATCTGATGTTTCTCCTGTTATATAAAACTTTTGTTAAAGAAATCTCTAAGCTTTTCCTTTATAATCTATCTCTTGTTATAGTGACATTAGCCATAACCCTTATAATAGGTGAAGAAATGTATATGCCTTTTTGTCCCTATGCTAATTTGAGAACTATGTTTCTAAAATAATTTTCAGTATTATGTCTGTGACTGAGAAAATTATAATCTTCCCAAATCTAAAACAGAATCACTACTAAGGATTTATAAATAAAACAAAAACTAGAGAAAATAGAAAATATGTATGATCACAAAACATGGAGGCATTTTAAAAATGACAGTATTTTGCATATAATTCTGGCAACACTGAACTGTGTTCTAAAAGAAAGCAAAAAGGAGGTGTTCTAGCATTCACTTGCCTTTGTATCTCAAGCGTATGTGTGAATGCATAGCCATGGGTAAAAGAAATATTATAGATTTTTAGTATTCTCCTGTTGCTACTCACTAGGGATTAAATAACTTTTAAGACTAGAAATCGCTATAACTTTAAAGAAGTAATTTTTAACCACCATTCAATTAAAGTTAGTACAATGACTTTGCATAATACATACATGAAATAATTAGTGAAGATGGTTCTTAATTTAAAGGATGTTAAACAGCTTGTAGACATCTGGTAACAAGCTGAAATGGGTCATTCAAAATTTATCTAACTAAATTAAGGGGGAAAAATGTTTCTCCTCCCAGGTTGGCATGTCACAAGATAACTAAACCGACTTGGTAGGCTTGCCTGGGAATCCTTAGCTGTCAGTGGTGAATATGCAAAGGGCCAGCAAATTAAATCAACCTGCCAAACTGTCAATTTCAAGCCTCATGACTGCATGAAAATAGCATCACTGGAAGAAATCAAGCATTGCCTTCTTTTGGGTTTCCTGGCACCTATTCAAATACTCATGCAGTTGTGGCTAATTTTGCATGCAAATTTCAGTCAATAAGCTCAGAACAAGACCTCCCAAGATATTTCAAAGGATCTGACAGTATTTTTTCTGAATACCAAATCAACAGTAGTTGAAATTCAATCTCCATTTGCCAGTGCTTTACATATGCACAGTGTCCCCACCACAGAGCTAAGTTAATGAGAGCCCTACCTGCTTTCACTCACATCCTCCCAGCCGTCCTTGCTGAGGTTCTCAAACACACTGCTCATAACCTTGATGGAGTGATTGAGCACAGTGTGGTGAGGGCCCGAACAGCACTTTCTCTTGGCAGCTTTAAATTTAACCTTGGTCGTGGTTGTCTTACAATCGTATTTTCCAGCTTGCACTTCTGTGGTGGCCATCTCAGATTTGGCTTTGTCTGCAGAATGCTGTAATTTCTCCACTGGATTCATTAGCTCTTCCTTTTCATTTCTCGGTGCATTGGCTTCTACCACTTGTGTCCTTAGTGAAGTGACTTCTCTCTCCAGTTCACTGATTTTTACTTCAAGTTTAGTTTTGTCTTTTTCTACATCTTTACTCTCCTGTAGTAGCTGTTCAAGCTGTTTTTTTCTGTTCTCTGCAGCTTCTTTATGCTGTTCTAAACTGGCTTTTAGGAAATCATTTTCTTTCACTAATTGTTTGTTTCCTTCTTTTAATTTTTTTGACGTTTTCTCAAAAGATTTTAGTCGATTTTCCAACTCAATGACCTACACAGAAGAGTTTAATTTATACTTTCAAAATCCAAAACCATAATCTACTGGATCTTTATTTACATTTCTAATTATTGAAAGAAAAATAATGTTCAGTACAAGGACAAAACAAATCTTTGGAACTTAATTTCTAAATAATTGTAAGGTGGTATAGATGAATACATTCAAAATGCAATAATACATCTGTTGAATAAAGGACAGATGGTGAAAGAAGTTAAAATTCTACATAAAGTGATACAGAATTAACTTGCTGAATAAACTGCAGTTTTGTAAGATCCTAAGTACTTTAGTTATACATATTTTTTAAACATAAAAAATCTTTAGGAAAAACAGCTTATATAAAAAGTTTTAAATAGGTACATGGGGAAACTTATCAATAAATGATATTTTTATTCAACATCCAAAAATCATGAAAAATGAAGACAAAATACAAAATAAACTACAAAGCCCTTGGTTTACCCAGTAAAAAACTTTTTACAAAAAACTCCCCAAAACCAGACAAGGCTGCATATGAATTAAAGTTTTCAGTTTATTTTAATACATACTATTCATACTGTAGGAACTAGCAGTGGTAAAGTATACTTCTTGATGTTGAGGAATTTCAAAAACTGTTAAGGAGATGTTTACATGCCTAAAGCTAATAAAGAAAACAACTTAAACGTCCTAAGTCTGAGCATCAAGCAAAGTAAGTAATTCTAAATCATGAGTACAAAAATTTCATGAAGTTGATATAGCTCTTGATCTTGAAAACTAATAAGCATTTCTTATTTGTACATACATTTTGCTATTTACAAAGTAGTTCTATAAACACAGTATCTCCATATCATCTCAAAACCATGAGCTAAGTACAATATTTATATTTCCATAACAGAAATAGCAACAAAACATCAACAACCACAATAATAAAAAGGAGATTCAGGGACTGGGGAGATAGCGTGGCAGTCTAAGAGCCTGCCTGGCAAGCACAAGGACCTGAATTCAATCCCCAGTACCACATGCCATGCAGGTCCTGGCTGTGCAGCCACCAAAATTGGGTGTGGTGGCTTGCCTGCAATCCCAGTGTTGGGGAGGCTGAGACAGGTTCACTATGTCTGAGCTGTGTAGCATGATCCTGTACCAATTAATTAATTAATTAAAAGAAAGATTCAGAAAACTTAAATTACACAAAGAGGTAAATTCCTACTTTGAACTGGAATGCAAACTGAGAATATTTTGCCTATGCCACGTTCCATAAACCATCTGAGAAGAAAGATACACTTTATAAACACACACACACACACACACACACAAAATTAAAATTATATTTACTTTAAAAGGAAAATTATCAGATACTTTTTCCCCTATGTTGTGTGGCAGTTTGAGGAAACATTTTGATGTTCTGACAACTACTATAGTTTAAATGTTTGTGTACCCCTAAAATTTATATGTTAAAAACCTAATCAAACAATTAGCGGAGGCGGGGGTTCAATCCCTGGCCCTGCCATGCCTGCCCTGCTCCCAGGGCACACTGAGATGGCAACTGAGACTGGACATGGTGGTGTGCACCTGTAATCCCAGCGTTTGGGAGGCTGTCAATAGGCAGATCACTACGAGTTCCATCTAGTAGTGAAACCCTGAACACCCTCTAGACCCTTCCTTAAAAAATTAAAAAAAAAAAAAAAAAAACTATTGCAGAGATCTAATCTAACGAATAGGATAAATAACCTTTGAAGAGAACCCAGAGTGCTACCTTT
This sequence comes from Tympanoctomys barrerae, assembly GCA_002564285.1. Classification (NCBI taxonomy): domain Eukaryota; kingdom Metazoa; phylum Chordata; class Mammalia; order Rodentia; family Octodontidae; genus Tympanoctomys; species Tympanoctomys barrerae. The sequence continues at coordinate 9,986 of NDGN011312704.1, read as the reverse complement.
CTCCTTCAACCATGTAAAGACAGCTAGAAGTCAACATTAAAAAAAAAAAAAAAAAAAAAAAAAAACACCTCAAAATCTCTGGGTACCTTAATTTTAGAACTGTGTAGAATAAATTTCTGATGTTTATAAATAGCTCATTTTTTGGTCTCTAACTGCAGAAGCCTAAAAGAACTAAGTCAAAAACCAATGATTTAAAATAAGAATGTGTCATTTAAAAAGAACAAGATAAAACATAACATATAAAACTTTTCTAGTTTACTCAATTTTACTTATTAAAGGTGTTGATACAAATTGTTCTCTAAACGTGTTAGTCATTTTTTATTTATCTATTGTTCTACACCACTATTTTTCTTATGAGTTCGATTACCTTTCTCTAATTAGTTATTTACTGATTGATTAACCTATCCAGGGACAAGATTGGGTAGCCTATCCCACCAACACAATATAAAGAATCTTACCTAATTTTAATCAGTTATAGTCCATAGTATGACACACTGATAGATTTTATGTCCTCATAGGACCTAATTTTTGGTCCACAGTGCAGGTACATGAAATTGGTCCCCAGCTCTTATGAGCCGCTGCATATTTCTGTGATGAGATTCTGTTCTTCCTTCACAATGTAAATTTTATTGGAAAGACGGTAAACATGACAAAAACTAGTGCTGAAGAAAACAAACTCTGCTGAATCTTTGTTTCTTCCAAAACATTCTACTTCCAATTTTTATTCTCAATTTAGTAAAATGTACTACGAACAAGGAATATTATCTCTTTATACTATACTTAGTTTTCCTTGATGGATCTTTAATCACTGCCCCAAATAGTATATTTTCCATACATGTATTTTAAAATACTTAAACAGCCTAGATTTCAGGGTAGGGTAAGTAAAATAGACTACATCTTTAATATATCTTCTATATGAGCAATTACACATTTTCAAAAATACTGACTTGGAGAGTGGGAGAAAAATGTCAAGAAGTAGTAATCTAGAGAACGCAGTTTTTTGAGTCAGATCTGTATCTTATTTTCAGATCTCATTGCTTTAGTTGGTAAAATGTTTGATCTCTTATACCATTAGTCTCCAAATCTGTGAGACAGGAGCAGTAATATCTACCGTGCAGAATTGTTTTGAGTATTAAACATGGTAAGCAAACAATTCTGGTCGATAGTAAGTACGAATCAATTTACTATTTTCATCAACATTATTATTGTTAGGGTCGGCCAAATAGCTCAGCAGATTAAATCAACTGCAAGCAGGCACAGGGGCCACGAGTTTGATCCCTGGGCCTGCCCTGTTGGTCCCACCCACAGGGTGCAATAAGACAGCAATTGAGACTGGGAGTGGTGGTGCACACCTGTAATCCCAGCTCTTGGGAGGCTGTAAACAGGCGGATCACTAAGAGTCCAATCTAGTAGTGAAACCCTGAACACCCTGTAGACCCTTCCCTAAAATATAAAACAACAAAAAAACATTATTATTATTTCTTTTACTTTAAAACTGTTTCTATTATATGTACTAAATATGCTAAATTAGTCTTTAATTCTATAGTTTTAATAAAAATAAAACATGAACACATGTAACATTTTATTAATTTTTATCTTTATTTATTTTTATTTTATTGAGACAGGGTCTTGTTATGTAGTTCAGGCTGGCTTTGAACTTACAACGTAGCCCTGGCCTGCCTGGAACTCACAGTGATCCTCCTGCCTCCACCTCCCAAGTGTTGGGATTTAGGTGTGTACCACCTTGCTTGGCTGTGTAAGAAAACACTTTATACTAGTGATTTAATTCTGGAAATTAGTACTTTTATCTTTTGACTAAGTTCTATTTAAGTTTGGATATAATTCATAAAATTTTTATTTATGTTGGGGCCCAGAGCACAGTATGGTATCTTGGCATAGTGAGGACTTCAGGGTTTTTTGTTTGTTCGTGTTTTGTTCTTCTGAGACCGGGTCTCGCTATACAGTTGAGGCTGGCCTTGAGCTCGCTCTGCAGCCCAGGCTGGTCTGGAACTTGCAAAGATCCTCCTGCTTTAGCCTCCCGAGTGCTGGTATTCCAGCTGTGCACCACCATGCCTGGCCGAGGACTTTGAACTGAAGGGCAATGGAAGGTTTTAGAGCAGTCTCTCCAACTTTCTACCTTTTATCCTTCTTTCTCACCCAACTTGAATTTCTCAGAATTTCTTTTCAACCTGGCAAGTCACTGGAGATAGAACTCCTCACTTCCTACAAAGGCTACCCTTCCTTCTTTCTTCACCTTGAAGAGCCTCATATAAAGGAGATGCCCCATCCTATGGGAAAGGAATGCTACACAGAAAGGTCAAGAAAAGCCTGAGTGAAAAGGCCTTCTTTGGGTTTCCCTCTCAATCTATTCTCATTGGATCGAATCATTTTTTTCAATCACAATTTGACACATGTTCTTTCTTCATAGAACTTAAGCATAAAATGAACATTTCTTCCTGGTCTTCATTTCTGAAGCCTCATATGTCACATAAAAATTTTAATTAAACAAATTTGCTACAGTTTTATCATGTTAACCTGCCTTTTGTTATAGGAATATTGGCTGTGATGCTTGATGATGACAAAAGCCATCGCACCTTTCTGCCCCTATACATACCAACAGAAAAAGCCTTATGGTTTTAAAGCCTATGAACTGCCCAATGTGAATCTATGTTACAATATATGAACTGGTCAAAACTTATTTTATTTTAAAATGGAAGACAGATAACAAAGCAAATATATTACTTCTAAACACTTTAAAAGGGAAAACACATAACACCATTAAAGTGTTCCTCAAGGTATGCTCAAAAATTACTAAACTGATTTTAAAAATGAATCTGGGGCACCGTTATGGTATTTGGTTTTTGTGTTTCAAATCTGCTCAAATCCATTATTTCGCTTTAGTGATAAAATTTTAAGATAACTTACCAAAAAGATAATTCTTTCTTTCTTTCTTTTTTTTTTTTTCAGTACCCTGCACTTGCCAGGCAGACACTTATTCCACTGAGCTATCTCCCCAGCCCAAAAAAAGGAAATTCTTTTCAAAATTGAAATACAGCACCTGGCACTGTGAGATGTAAATGTTAATCTGATAGGTCTGCCAAAAAATGTAGCACAGTGGGGGGCGTGGCTTAACAAAAACTTATTTTCTTATTGATCTAAAGTCTGAAAATCCAAGAAAAAGGTCCGTGGACTTCATTTCCTTTGAGGCTTGATTCACTGCCTTGTAAACAGCAACCCTTCCCTGTGTCACATGGTCTTCTGTCTGTGTCCTAATTTCATTTTCTTGAAATAATACAAGCTTGCTATATTAGGGCCTTCCTTAATAACATCATTTTAATTTAAGTACTTCTTGAAAGACTCACTCTAAATAGAATTCTGCGATTTAAAAGGTTAGAATTTAAAGATTCAGGGGGACATTATCAGCCAACAACAGAGTGAAATACTAATATATTATTTTAAAAGGAACTGCTTATACATGGCATTAGAAATACATGCAGACTTTGCTCTCATCTTGTTACTATCTTTTACATTCATTTCGAATAAGTGTCATGTATCACCTTTGAAAAAAAAATTAGGCTGAGGTATGGCTCAGTGATAGCATGAGTGCTGGCACACAGAAGGTCTGGGTGCTCTAGCATCACAAAACTAAGTAAATAATGAAATTCAGCCATGAGTAATTAAACTGTGACATACAACTGCACTAGATTAATATAAAAAACAGCAACAAATTAGTATGCTAACTTGACATATGGTTCAATGAAAATAATTCCTGTTTGCTTTCCAGGCCTTAAAGTGGATTCATATATCCATTATAATATTAGTCATTTATGGTGGTTAGAAAGAAAGAATACATTTCATCAGGGTTTCTACTCCAGGGCAATACAGAGTGACATATTAATTTAAAACCTGGCAAACAAAAATATTTTTGAAAAGAAAGCAAGCTACTATAAGCTATATGATATCCTACCTGATAGGAGGCAGATTATTTCAATTATGCATTTTACTTTAAGATAAATGTGAGCATTTTTTATTCTTTATGTCATTAAGTTTACCAGTTATGTGTCATTCAGTAATACTGAGATGACAGCCTTTATTACCTGACCATATGCCAAGTGTTAGAACTATTCAGGGAATTACATTAACTGTTATAAATTACTGTATGTTCTACAAGTCAGTTCACAGCTGCAAGGAATATAAGTACATATATTAATTCTCTGCTTATATATGTGAATTTCTAACTTTTTTTAAATGTTAAAGAATTATTAAAAATAAAACTAATCCAGTGTAGTCAAATGACGGTCATAAAAATAAAAAAGTGGCTTTCTTTATGATATTATCAAAAAATGTTAACATAATGGTCTCAACATCATTGAATTAAAAACAGTATATATATATATATATATATATAAAGTATGAACTAATTATAAAATTATAAAGATAAATGTAAACATTTTAAAACAGTGTTTTATTATTAATGACAGACATGCTGTATTGTGACTATAAGAGTGATATAGCTGTTATTCTTAAAACAGAAAAGTATATTCAATCATGATAGAAACTTTTATATAAAACAAGATAAATCATCTATATTTTAAAGTTTAAAAATCATACATATTATCATTTTACTATCTTACCATGCTTAAGTTTTCAGCTCACATATTATAATTATGGATGTTTGCATTCCGTCTCACTATGAACCATTTTAACTCTAAAATGCTCAGTTATAACTAATAGTATATAGTCAAAATTTTGCTAACTTCTATTATTTTTATTTTCTCCATTTTATCTTTGAAAATATTTTTAATCTATGTCAACAGAAGCACAAGTATTTACACATTTATCTTATTAACATTGATTTTTTATCCTATTTTGGCAAGCCAACAATTTTGAATTGTGAATTTAAATTAAGGATTCACACAAGGTTTAAATGTATGAGCACTCGTTTTAAAATATAATCCTTTATGTTAAAATCCAGATTTAACTTGTCCAGCTCAATATCTTAAAGATTTTACTACCTTCTGTAAGGTCTGCTCTGACATTTCTTTCCCATTCTTCTCTGAAGTACTCATCTTGACCCCATCATCTTCACAGTATCTAAAGAGTTGTTCTGGAAGGGAATAAATTATATATTATGGTACCTGATATACTGCTGAAACAGTGTCCTGTCATTTTAAAAAACAAGGTTCTGTGGTTTTTCAATTATAAATGATCTAGCCTTTTTTGTTTTTTTCCTAAATGAGGAACCAAACAATGACCTTTTCCAAGATTTTAAGTCATATAATTATGTATCTTTGTAGTGTCACATTTTTTCTACAGTATTAAGATTTTCAAAAGTACAATAGGTATGTGGGTTAACAATTCTACACTTTTATTCCCATTTTCATTCTTTTGTAGACTATTCCCTCTTTGCCTTAAAAGCAGAATTCTTTGCCTTTTTATCTACACAGTCACTACTAGTTTTGTTCTCTGGATCTTGTTCCCTGCCAGGAGGATCACAGTGACTGCTGAACAAAGCAAATAGTAACAGAACTAGGGGAGACTGAAAGTCTAATGCCCCCTACTAAAACCTTTTGTTCAAGTGAAAGATCCTCCACTGGGCAGGGTAAACCATAAAAACCATAATTCTAGAAAAACTGTGACTTCATGATAAATAGAAACTGAGGTACATGGGTGAAGCTGCTCCCACAGATCATCCCAACACTGGCTACACAACTTACTATCAAGACCTTTTCAATCAACTAAAAATCTGCAAGTAACTTAACAACACTAAAAGAAAAAATATATAATCATAAAATATCTTCTATTATTAAAATTAAAATTTATCAAACCCTATGATTATCTTTCTTTTCACATAAATCAGTAACAAATTTTGTTTTATTACTTGTGAATTTTGAAATATAACATTTTAAAATGGGAGTAAAAATACATAAAGCTGAAAGAATACATCTGTATGCTAGACTGAAATGATTTTGCTTTAAAGTATGCTTGACTGCTGTAGGTCAATGTAAAACTTTGATTTACCAACAAAGAAAAAGGGAAGTAATATTATTCTCTGTAGAGCAGAAATCCTCTTGGCATAAACAGTGACTAACAAGTTTGTTAGAGTGAATTAGGCATTTCTTTTGTCTTTGAAACATGACATACCCAATTAAAACTTCTGTACTCCTGAAATAAATAGAGCACTATCTTAGGGATAATAAAAGCTGGAATAGGTAGACTTTGCCACCCAGGGAATAAGTACCTTTACCTTGATAATAATCTATCAGTTCCCAAGTTTCTTTTTCTAGTCCCTGAACACCATGGCGCTGCACTCATTTACAAGGCTCTTTCAGCAGTATAGAAATGATATGCAAATACAATTCATCTGTTCTAGTCATTTAAATATCTGCTACAGTTCTTAGTGGAATAGTTACTATTAAAAAGAAGATAATAGCTCTATGTTCAAAAAGCATAGATGTCTAAAAATACCTAGGTAACTAATAAAATAAATACTGAAGATGAATTTTTGAATCAAGTTCTTCGCAGCTGTGTAGTTCCTGGATGTGCGGAAGGCCCACTGATGGACTGGCTAACTATGCTCTTCTGTGGTTGTTTGTAAAAAGTTTGCTTCTCACTTTCACAGATTTGATAAAGAATATTCAAGCAGTTGAGCCCAGGCCCTGATAAGGAACAAAGACCCACTGGTTATCTAGCTCTTCATGTTTACGTTTCATGATCTCAGAATTTGGGAAATGAACCAAGAAGGTCAGGTTTATATTTTTTTTTCAAACAATGGGTGTATGTGTTTCATCATGTAGAGAAATATTTTTAATGCATTATGATTTTATTTATTTTGGTGGGGCTTTTTTGTTTTCTAGTGTCTTATTTTGTTTTTGAGACAGGGTCTTGCAATGCAGTTCAAGGAATTTCCAGTGATTTTTCTGCCTCAGTTTTCCAAGTGCTGGGATTATAGGCATGAACCATTATATCTGGCTATACTTTTTTTTTTTTTTTTGTATTTTAGGTAAGGGTCTACACGGTGTTCAGGGTCTCACTACTAGATTGGACTTGTAGTGATCCACCTGTTTACAGCCTCCCAAGAGCTGGGATGACAGGAGTGCACCACCACATCCAGTCTCGATTACCATCCCAGTGTGCCATGGGCAGCGGGGGCCAGCACGGCAGGCAAGGGGATTGTACCCCTGGCTCCTGTGCCTACTTGCTGGCACTTTAATCCACTCAGCTATTTGGCTGGCTCTTGTATTTACTTTTTAATGCTTTAATTTTTACTATTATAAAAATGCATTTTGCTTTATACTTTTTTCAGTTTTTTTCTCCCTCCATTTTTCCTTTTTAACTTTACTTATTCGTACTCATTTGTACTTATCTTGTTTTCTATATTTTTAATTTCCTTTTTTTTCTTTTGGCTACACAGAAGTAAAGGGAAAGTATTAGTAGTTTTATATAACTTTTTCTACCTCTGAAGGCTCAAATCTTCAAGGCTGCTGAAATAAATTGACAATAGGCAGATTAACAGGAAAGAATGTAAACTAATTCATTAGTGTGCACAAGGGCCATACAAAACATGAAAACTAAAAAATGGGCCACATAATTGAAACTTCAATACCATCTCATAGGGGAGAGGGAAACAGAAGACAACTACAGGCAACATTCCAAGGGCCATAAAGGATTTTGAGGAGTTCTGGGCCTGAGCAACAGACATTAGCCTGGGTCAAAGATGCAGTACAGACCTCCATTATAACAAAGATTGTCTTACCATACAGGTAGACTGTCAGGTGTCAGTCTTCAAAAGAACACATGATGCTTTTAGTGTAAATATTACACAACTTTTAGTCTTCTTTTCTATGACTTAATCTTTCAAATTAATGAGATTTTTAAAGAAGGACCACAACATAATTGCTCCTGGTGTTGTTTTGTTTTGTTTTTGCTTTTAACTCCCCTTAGGTCAAATTAGCAAACTTCTAAGATAGTCTCTCCCTGAGCTTGGGAGCTGGAAAACAGAAAAGGTTAGAGAAACTATGATTCTAAGACAGCTCCTCAAGCCTCCCAATTTCCCTTTGTCCAAAGTACTCAGCATGTCAAAACATCATACTTTAAGGGTGAGCCCTAAAAGTACATAAAATGATTAATCTAGCTTTTCCAGCTTTTTACTGCTTAGTCACCTTCAGATGATTTTTCTTTTAAATAATATTAACACATTATTTTCAAAATCTATTTTTTCCAGCCCTTACATCATCCTTAAAAGTCTGTTCATTATATCAGTTTGTGAGAAGAAAAAGGGAATAGGTGTTACTTTGTATATGGGCGGCGATTTCCTAAAAAAGAATTATTAGTTTTATATAACTTTTAGGAAAAACTAATAGTCACAGTGAGTAGTCTTTATTTTGGAAGGTACTTGTGATTATATAAAGAGATATACTTGATATTTGTCTCCAATTCTTGACACAGAGCTTCTGAAATTCTTGGACTTTCCTGAGTGACATGATTATCTTTGTTATTCATAAAAGCTCCTTTCAAATATGCCAGAATAATGTTAATAAAGCAATAGTTGGCAAGAACATATGCAGCTTCAGAATGCAAAACGGCTGCCAGAGGAAGTCACTTTGAGCTCAGCACTGAAACATTCCATCCTGTTCCCAGAGCTCTTTCGAAAGCTCAAGGACTAGGACTGATCACCCAGGGCCAATGATTTCCTCAATTACACTTATGTAATGGTCCTCTAGAAGAAAACTAGTGAATTTGTCTTCAACATTTTAAATGGTGAACATACAAATTCTTTGAGGATAGCATGTGCAAAAACCACGACAGCATGATGACCCTTCTCCCATTCCTGGCTTATATACGTCTCTTTCACTGTTTCTGAGTTGAATACTATATATAATAAGCTGGTAGTAGTAAATAAAGTCCTTTCTAGAGCCAGTAAGGCAAAGTAGCAAATCTGTAGAAGAGAACATGGGACTCTCCAACTTATAGCTGATGGATCAGAAAAAGATGGACTTGTCAAAAGGTATCTGAAATGGGGACACATTTTTAGAACTGAAACCTTTCACTGTGTGCCATTTCCAAGCATTTATAGGTGAACTAAATTGTGGCACATACACTTGGTGGTTAGAGTAGTGGTACTGAATGTATGGCACAGCCAGCTATCTGCTGTCACTGAAATCTCTAAAAGCTACACCATCACTGGTACAGAAAGTCAAAGAGCAGTCTGCTAGGTAGAGGGAAAAACACAACTACATAGTACTATGTCAGATAAATGAGTTAGGGATAATGAAAGAATCAGTAAAACTTGCCATGAAAAAGTAAGACTCTGTGTGTGTGTGTGTGTGTGTGTGTGTGTGTGTGTGTTACTAAGGATTGAACCCAGGGCCTTTGAAAAATTTTTGGAGACAAGATCTTGCTAAGTTGCCCAGGAAGGGTTCAAACTTGTGATGTTTCTATCTTAGTTTCCCAGAATACTGCAAGTACAGGTATGTGGCAAATTTTTATTTTTTGTGTTAGACATTGTCTCTTTAGCAAGATGAAAAATGAGTCAACTATAAATAGAATTCATATCCCATCTCCTCTGAAAAACAACTACTAGTCAGTGAAAAATAAAAGACTCATTTCTTATGAACGAGGTTAAAGATGAGAAATAAGCTCTGCTTCTGTAGGTAGGACAGAATGTCAGTTATCCCATGAGCTTGCTCATCTGACTGACACCGTGATACTTACAGCATCTTCACTGAGACTCATCTTATCCTTTTTGACTTTACCTGACAGGAATATAAAAAACAATCTATTTGATCAGTAAAAGTTGAAAGAGAGGGCCAGCCAAATGGCTCAGAGGATTAAAGCGCCTGCAAGCAGGCACAGGGGCTGGGGGTTCAATCCCTGGGCCTGCCATGCCTGCCTCACCCCCAGAGCTCACTGAGATGGCAATGGAGACTGGGCGTGGTGGTGCACACCTGTAATCCCAGCTCTCGGGAGGCTGTAAACAGGTGGAT
>NDGN011312676.1:0-10671 GCA_002564285.1 Tympanoctomys barrerae | reverse complement strand
TTTGTATTTTTAGGGAAGGCCCTCCAGGGTTTTCAGGGTCTCACTACTAGATCACATTCATAGTGATCCACTTGTTTACACAGCCTCCAAAGGCTGGGATTTCAGGCGCGTGTGCCACCACGCCCAGTCTCAGTTGCCATCTGGGGGAGGGGGTGCGTGGGGCTGGCACAGCAGGCCCGGTGATAGTATTCAGTCTTAATGCATAATGTCAACCATTTCTTCACCATCTAAATATTTATTAGGTGCCAACCTTGTGTAAAACATAAACATCTGTTGCTAGCATTTATTTCTAATTACATTTTTAATCACACCTATTTGATGATCACTTATTGGAGTAATATATGTACCTGTTTGATGTCTATTATGCAGGCTCAGGGTTAGAGACCTGGGAATCAAGGAAATAGGTTCTATTCTCGGCATGTCCCTGACTTCTCTGTGACCTTGTCCAGTTATTTAATCTGGGCTTCCATTTCCCCTTCTGTAAATGGCAACTTCCAGGCTTCCCCTTTCCTCTAAACTACAGCCATGAAAGAGTTAAGTGAGGAAATCACTGTATATTACATTTTGTCCTTTTTATAAGCTTGAAATAGTTTCCCAGTAGTTACATACTGCTATTTCTCTTCTGCTTCTTATAATTTATAGAGCAATTTGACCATTAACTTTGAGTTAATGTCAAATTAATGAACTCTGGAGTTTATGAAAGTAGAATACTTACAAGAAAGACCTTATATTCAATATTCTGTGATACAGAATTGACTTAGCAATTATAATGTTAATAATTACCAAGTAGGATAAAAATTCAGGGCTGGAGTGTGACTCAATGGTAAAGCATTTGCCTAGCATGTGTGAGGCCCTGGGTTTCTTCTATGTCCAGCATCAGGGGAAAAAAATGATTTAAAAAATGTATCAGCCCTTCCATCAGTGGTTTCAACAGGTTATTTTCTTCAGTGCCAACCTGGACAAACTCTGTTGGCTTGAATCCATTAAAGGCTCTGTCCTCTGCCCGGTTGGCTCTAAAACTTTGCTTGCTTCATTTGGTCTTTTGCCAATAAACTCCTTCAGGATGTGAAAAACAGTGTTGGTTTCTTAACTCCTGAGATATTGAGGGGGATACAAGCAATCTTCATTATTTTCTTTGCTAAAATGGTTGATTTTCTAATAAAATCCCACTAGATAAACACTGACCCTCAAAGAGGTCTTTCTAAAACTCTAAAGTAGGTCAGATCTGAAATCTAAAATAACTCCATACTTGAGAAGTTAAATGGAAATTATATTCCCTGCCATACTGGATGCCAATTGGATGTCACATTTCTGAAACATTCTTGGTTTTCCCCAGCAGTAGATCCCTATAGGGGTGTCCAAGAGGGGTCAGCACTTAGCACTAAGTGCATTTTGCTCTTTGCTTCTATTGAAGGAGGTTTGGCCCACAAAAGCTAGGCAAGGTGGAGGCCTCTAGGAACTCCAAGAGGGGCTTGGCTAATTGCATCTTGCTATTGTTTGCATCAACAAATTGGCAAGCAAAGCCCATAATCATTAGGGATGTGTGGGGCATAAATGATTTGGAGGAGCCAGAGCTTTGTGCATCAGCAGGGTATGTAAAATTAACAGCACAAAACCAAAACAGTTGTTAATGGTAGTTAATTAGAAATGTACTCAAGGAACCAAATTTAATTGACTGCCATCATAAATGACTGTTATTTTTATGCTATAATAATTTTATGTCCTGTATTTTGTTTTCTATTTACAAAATGAAAGTTCTAACCTCTACATTGAAAAAGTCAGCATTTCCTGAGAGTAAAATAGGTTATATGGCTAAGAGAAACAGTAACTTAAGATCTTTTCTTTGGGAAATGACTTATTTTAATACTTTAATATTTACCATAATGTTCTTCATAAAGGTATTTATAATTTGTATCTGCTCAGTGTGTATACAGTTATGCAGGCTTAAGGCATGCACACTGTAGGGAATTTTAATTTGTACAAACCAGACCTTGAATGAAAGTAAGGAGTTTAGAGAAGACAATTTACCACTTTAGCAAGACTTGGAGTTTGAACAGAGCCAAGTAAATGTGGCCATCTTATACAAGAGGCTTTCATCATGAGCCAAAAGTGAATGTTCACTTACTAATGAGAAACTTCTTGCATTCTGTTATATAATTACTGGACAAGGAAGTGCATGCTGCCCAATGTGAATGTTTGGACAACAACCCTTATTAATATTTCATACAAAGTCCTGAGAATAGAGCATGAGTTCATGTGCCAAATGCCTCTTTCCTACTTTCCTATGCTTTGTGAGATTTTCCTTTTTCCATTCTCCATAGTAATACAAGTGAATCTGATGAGTAATTGTTTCTAATGAATTGACTGTCTCCTATAATTGCTATCAAACATTTCATTGTGTGTTTTAAATTAAAGCAAAAGGCTGAGTCATAGGAAATTTATGTGGATGGCTTTTATAGAGATCTTGTCAGCAATATTCAATGTAGCTTCTCGGGATTAGGAATAGAGAGAAAACAGTGGCATAAAATTTGGGGAGACTTCTTTAAAAGATTGATAAAACCTCTCCCATTTTGGGGGACCATGTTCAGATTTTTTACATTGCTGAACTGAGAAATTAATATATTCTGACACAGTTTGTTAGGTAATAGTTAAGTAGGCCAGACCATTTTCTATAAAAACATGCACCTAAGTTTTTATGAAATGCAAGGTCTGGCCAAATAGCTCAGTGGATTAAAGCTCCTGCAAGCAGGCGTAGGGGCCAGGGTTCGATCCCCAAGCCTACCATGCAGCCCCTGCCCCCGGGATGCACTGAGACGGGGATTAAGACTGGGTGTGGTGGTGTGCATCTTTAATCCAAGCTCTTGGGAATCTGTAAACAGCAGATCACGAAGAGCCTGACCTAGTAGTGAGACTTTGAACACAGTGTAGACTCTTCCCTTAAAAAAAAAAAATATATATATATATATATAAAATATTTATATAAATAAAATATATTTATAATATATATATATTTCCCTACAGGCCTGGGGAATAACTCAGTAGCTTAAGCACCTGTCTAGCAAGCACAAGGCCCAAGTTTGATCCCCCATACCAAAAAAAAAGTACCTACAATTTATTAAAAAATGCATCTATATTTTTTACTTATCTGCATTGTCTTAGTAAGTTGTTTCTTGAAATGGAATCTAGTCTATGGTTTTAATGTAAACTCAGTGCATTTTAAATGAAAAAGAAGAACCTGGAAGATCAGGAATATAGAAAATGTATAAAGGATTTAGACTATGGCCCAGGCAGTGTGCTTTACAATGAGCTTCTAGCCATTACTCCTTGTTTCCTTATGCTTTCTCTAGAAGTGCTGTAGGAATTGCTGCCATTATCAATGCAATAGTCTACTGGGTCATAATATATAAAATGGGTTTCATCAATACATCCTTTCTGATGCTAAAAACTATGTTCATCCCTGTATTAGTCTGCTCTCCCACTGCTAAGACCAAATACCTAACACTGATGACTTAAAGGTGGGGAGACTGATTTTGGCTCATGGTTTCAGAGGGTTCAGTCCATGGCCAGCTGGCTCAAGGCAGGAGAACTGTAGTGTAAGGGCCTGGTGGAGCAAAGCTGTGCACTTTGTGGCACAGGGGAAGATACTGGTGAGGGAGGGGCCAACAATGAGCTGTAGACCTCATGGTCAAACTCTCGTGGTCCACCAAGTGCTTTATGAATATCTTTTAATCCAGCTGACAACTACCACAATTCCTTTGTATACATTGTCGCTAAGCCTTCAGCAGTTGTGTATAACAGACATTGATTTCCCATTTTGCCATAAGGAAACTAATGCTCAGAGTGGTATTTCTCAGGTATTTTCAGATTATGGAATAAAAAGAGAAGAACAAAGTAGGTGGCATTGCAGAAGGTAACTGTTGGTGTCCACCATGACTGCTCAGAGTGGATCCCTATAGATTGCCCTTGGAAGGGGCAGATGTCCTACTGGGAATGTGTTTAGGGGAGTACTAGCCTACCCTATTAAGTTTGCTCTTCTCAGCAGGATATGGACCACATTTGTGGAGTTGAGTAGAGCCAAGGCTGGGAGAAGAAAGGAGAAAGAGGCAACAATTCAGGAAATTTAGTTCAAATTTCACAGTATCTTTGGGAGTGAGTGATGATCTGCAGCTGGTGGTTGATGTTAAGTTCTGTGGGTTAGAGGAAGGCCTTCGAGCATGTGGGCCTGGGTCCTGCAGATATAGGTAGATCCTGGAAATTCACATGACAGGGGGACAATGAAGGGACAGGGTGATACACGATTCAGTATGGATTGAGATACTAGAGAGGACATGCCAGAAGACTAATTTATGTGAATCATCAGATTTGAGATTAAAAAAAAAAATAAAAAACACCATTGGAAAGACAGGTGTAGACGTAAAATAAAATTTTTAGAGTAGAGTTGGTCACCCACCTCAGCCCATCATTCTTGGCTGTTCTTCCATCTACTGACCAGAAGCCTATCCTGTGGCTTCTTCAGACAGAAGGCCTTTTATAGCCTCTCTACTATGGTGGCAGTCTAAAGGCTCTTCTTCACTGTGCATCAGGGACATCAAACCCCCAGAACTCTGCCTTATATGTCCAAAAATTAAGGCTTTGGAGTTCCACTTGGTATTAAGAAAACAACATTAAAATATAAGACTGCGCATGAGCCTATGTTCAGTATGCCTTATCATCATCATCAAGAATTGTGTAAGGTGATCATGGATTTCTACCTTCCTGACAAATCCAAAAACGAAAGTAGTATTCAAAGACCCTTTAAAGCTAAATAGAAGATCATGACTGGTGGAAGACAAAGAGCTTAGAATTTTTTTATATAGACAAAAGTTACTAAGCATTTACTATCAGGCTGTTAGGGACTTCGTATTTTCTTTACACACCACATGAAATCTCATTTAATTATATGTACAAAATAATACCTTCTTTGAAACAGACAATAATAGTCACATTTTTCAGAATCAGGCCCAGGGAATTCAAAGTCCTGGTTTAAATGCAAGTTCTGGTTGACATATCAGACTATAGGTGGGTGGCCTACCCATCATCAACCAGATGATTGAAAGCTCTTCATCCCACGAGCATGTATCCAGTGACAGTTACCTAGATATTAAAATGAGTAACTATTAGTCTAACGCTGATGAGGCAACAAGCAGGTATATTTAAATTTGTTTGGCTGTTTAGTTTTTGTTTTGTTTTTTGGTACAGTGTCACACTTTGTAGTGCAGGCTGGCCTCAAACTCATGGCTATTCTCCTGCCCTCTCCCCAATGCTGGGATTATAGGTGTGCTCCACCACACCCAGCAGCATATGTGTTTTGAGAAGCCTGTGCTGTTTGGTGTCATGATGCCTGCTTGTAATCCTAGAACTTGAGAGTCTGAAGTAGAATTGAAATTTCAAATCCTACCTGGGCAGCTTAGCAAGACCTTGTCTCAAAATTGAAAATATGAAGAGCGAGGGTGGTAGATTGCCCTTATGTACAATATTGCTACAGAATGAAAAAAGGAAACCTGTGTTAAGATAACAAGAAGCAATTTTAGAAGATATTAGGGTACAAAATGGCAATATAATCTACAGCTTACAGATGTGGTCTTTGGTGCCTGAGTCCCCTGCCACCAACTCCTTTCTACCAGCTGTGGGATTCTTGGTAAAAGACCATTTCTCTGAATCTATTTCCTCACCTATCCAGCACTGATATTGAGGACATCACTGACATTGAGGTTTTAGGGGTGGAATTGAATAAGATAAAATATGTGAAGTCATTAACTCTGGCTGGCACATTGCAAGTACTCAGTTTGCACTGCAAAGCCCCTTTCCTCTGAAGCAGCGTTATGTCCATCCTATGAATGCTAACAGCCAGCAATCTGACATGTGACCTGGGAGGTTAGCTTACTGTTCTCCCAGGAAACATATTTGCATCTTTGGGCAGACCTTTAGATTATTATGACATTTGCTGGTCCAAATGGGACCAGAAATGTTAGGCATTTCATATTATCCAGGAAATTGAAAGACTTAGAGCAGCCTGGGTCTCCTCTTCGTTGGCTGTTGAATGCTTACTGACTGAAATCTTGTTTAGGCATAGCAGCATGTGACTCCTGTCAGTTTGTTTGTCTTTGCCCAACTGTATTCTGGTGTTTTCCTCACAAATTTGACTTGTTTCTTCAATAAGCACAGCCATTCCTTAATAAGAGAGAGTGAATCGTACACTTCTTTTAGGAGGCATGATTTTATAACTTAAATGGAATATCAGTAAGAAAATTATTTTTGAGTAAAATGGTGTTAATAATTATGAACCAATGTTTTTCCCCAGCCTTTGCAAAATGAGAAGATGACTGCCTGGCAGTTTTCTATTTTCCTCAGATTGGGAGACACGTCACATGTCCGTATCATTGCCTAGGTTGAAATTTATCCAAGATTACCAGTTTGTCAGGTACTGATATGCTAAGCAGAGAGTTTATCTGGGTCCTCATCGGATCCCTTGTCTTCATTAACATTTGTCACTATGAATGGAAGGCATGGATGGTGGTGACATAGTGATTAATTTAGGAGGCATGTGAGGTCATGTGGTGGTCACTAATACCCCTTTTTTCAGCACATTTGAGGTAACTGATGGATGGTGGGTTTGGTACCTGACATAAGGTTGGGCCCATTCTTTGTCAGGATTCACTCTTCTGAATAGGCAGTGAACTGAGCCACAGACATGTCTTGCTTATCTACTGTTTGCCAGGTGGCTGGACTAGGTGCTAGGGCAACAGTGATGAGAGATGTAAAGAGCTCTCCAGGTAGAGAGATAATCAAATGACAACATGACCAATCCAGTCGCTGTGTGCCAGGCACTGTACTAAGTATGTTATCCAAATTAACTCATTTGGTATTGCTCTAATATTTGCTCATGCCCAAGGGTTCTTCTTTAAATTCTTTAAATTTTTACCTTCAGTTTGCTTTTTAGCTCCCATAAAGAAACTAATAAGGGTCTGGGGAGATGGCTCAGTAGAATAAGCACTTGCCTGACAAGTGCAACGTCCTGAGTTCAAACCCCAGTATCGAAAGAAAGAAAAGAAAATAAAAAGAAACTAATAAGAAATGGTACCATGTTCTTTTTCCCCCATTGGAGTTAATAAAGCTAAAAATATATACATTCTCAAAGAGTTTGATGTGATTTACAAAAAGTATAATAATCAATTGAGCAACTGTGGACAGAGATAAGATATAGGCCATCATTATGGCCCTCTTTGGTGAAAGAAAAAGAAGAAAAGGAAAGATTAAGGGGTCTATAAGATAAAAAATAAGCCAAGAAAACTACAATCATTCAGTAGACTGAGATCTAAGAGAAATGACTTCTCTTCTAGTCTCTAGGATATAGGACAAGATCCTCGGACATGTTTCTACCGCACTGAGTGTCACAGGACTGATAAGTCTAATACCCTCTGTGCAGGCCATTGGCAGGACACCAGAACAGAATTTACTAAGTGATTTTGTGGGCTGTGATCCAAGAACAAATTTTCAGAATGATTCAAGAGATCAAAACAGACTGCAAGTCCTTTGAGCAATTTTTTGTGCCTGAAGGCATGACTGAGTTTTTGCTACCAGGGTTATGGAATTAGAAAGTTACAGAAACCATTATTTGAACTCAGGTCTGGTGACTCTAAGATCTGCTCCTTATGCCAACCTGATCCCAATTCTGAATGCTGGGATATCTCAGTATTGCCTACTATCTAGTAATTAAGCCTCCGTCTTCCTTCTTACAAAAACAGATTATGATACCTTGAAATATTCTTCACTGAGTGACTGGAGCTAATATCTTCAGCCTCCTTCCTGAGTGTGGTGAAGGGTACTACTGGTAGCTGCTTCTGGCATTTCTCTTTGAGGCTCCTGTCTGGGTGTAACCACATAAGCACCCACCCTTTCCCTCACCCAGGAGTGAGGCTGAGGGTCCTGGTCCTGGCCCTGGATGAAGTTCTGTAAAGGATATGGGGAAGGCTGAAGAGGGTGTTGTTAGAGCCCATGCTCAAAGTAGAAGAGAGGAGGGAAGCAGAGGCTGAAGGCAGGCCTTGTTCTGAGTGTAAGTGGATGACGGCCCTGCAGAGCAGGAAGCGGTGCACGCCAAGGTGCTCATGGAAAACGTGTTATCTAAACAGAGGTGGCCCGGGACTCTGGATCCCCTCCACCATTGTCCAAGGACCTGACCTATGATGCCTATGGTCCCAAAACTCTTTATTCCCTCCCCCCCCCAGACAAGAAGTAATTTTCAGCATGGGCTCCAAGGCGTCATAAGGTCTCTTACTACATGAGGAAGTCACTTCTCCAGAGTCCCCTCCACCTGACCCTGTGACCACCCTGAAGGCCCAGGCTTTTTTCCTGTAGCAGAAGGAGCAGGAACCATTCTGTCCAATCACTCCTACTCTACACCCTCTGCTGCCAGCATCCTCTCCCCTTCATTGTCTTATTTGTTTTACGAGAATGTGAGAAGAGGGGAAAAGATAGTGTTTGCAGATTCTATTCATCTGATGGCTCAGATAGGCTCTCATAGTGTTTTGACACGTCGCCCACAGTAGCTGAGGAATGTTTACATCAGGCCCTTCTACAGGATGAGGCACTAGGATGGGGAGCTAGCCTTGGTCATACCCTCTGGCTGGGTTCCAGGTGAGTCTTTTCTATTTTTTTAAAAGACATCTTACAGCTTCAATTTGCTCTTTATTATGACTCTACCCTTTTGTTTCCTAACTTGACATGGTTCAGTATTCCTTACCAATTCCAATCACGGTTAACATGGACATTCAAACTCCCATTAGCACATAGATGGGTTTCATATTTCATCACTCCAAAAAGAACAAAAGAGGAGATTATCCCTTCTTAGGGTATTGTAGAACTTCCTAGCTTTTTTTTTCCTAAGTAAATGTCCTTTAAGTACACACTTAACATATACACCAATTCCTAGGCAACGGCTCATGCTCACGTAGACATCAGTCAGATGTTGGGGTACTTGGCATTGCCCCTCAGTTCCTACCCCTACCGTTGAAGTATTCTGTAGAAAGCTGTAGTTTGTAATGAAGTGGGTAACCTTCATCTCAGAACATGCTCAGGGATCGTGGAGACAAAATTTAGATACCAGGAAAAGAAAAAGATTGATGTTTTTAAAAGTTTTTAAAAATGATACAATTTGTCAGCCAAAAGAAGGGAAAAAGTTCTTATATTTCTAGCATTGGAACATTTTTATGACCTGAACCAACCAAAACATACGTTGAAAATAGTTTTCCCCTACAACTTTTCCCTACAGCTTTTCACCAAAGGATATCTTATTCCTCTTGAAAATGAAAATTTCTCTTGGTGTGTGATGGTATAGCAGACAGTTCCAAGCACTCCCAGCCTTTTTCTCTGAAACAAGGACTCCACCCTGGAAGTATGACAGCAAAGATCTGGGAGATACCTTGAGAATGAAGTTGCATGGGTGATGGACTGGGCTCTGATGTGGTGGAAAGAGTTGGGCGGTTGGGGGTCTACTCCCAGCTCCGTGAACCCGAGCAAGGCATCTGATGTCTGTGGGTCTCACCTTCCTAATTAGTAAAAGGGTTTGTGAAATCAGAAGGATGAGACCGGCTTCCCTGGGGGACTCTGAAAACCAGCTGAGGCACCGTGAATGTGTGAAGCCCAGGCAGGACACAGTAGCAGTTCAATAACAAGCAGCTTCTCTCCAGCCAGCCAAGAGTAAGCCAGAGCAGAGCAGAAAGAAGGGTCAGCTTCCATATCATTTATCACAGGGTGAGAGGAGATCCTTAAACCAAAACAAAGATTTATTTATCTTAAGGCTCAGGCTGCAGAATAGACCTTCTAGGATTGGTGTGTTTATTAAACTGGCAGGAGATCAGTTATTCAATGAGAATTAATTTTATACTAAATAACAATAAGAGTCTTACATACCATGACAGGCACTAAACAGATGGCAGTTTCTAGAAAGGCTAAATGAAGAGCTGAACCACCCTGCCCAATTCTTCAGAGAATAATGCTGACATCTTCACCCATTTCTGAAATTGTCACCCGATTCTGCCATTTTCTTACCTGAGTCACTGCAAATAAAACACAGGCATCACCAGTGGTGAAAGTTCACTCACTCTCCCTACTGATCCTATCAGGTCCAACAATTCATCCTTTAGAGAAAGTAAGTATGGATCTGGGTTGCAGGCAGGGTGAGAGGAGAGGGCAGAAGCAATGAAGATGACTGTAAAATCAGAACTGTTAAATGCCAGTCCTAAAGAAAAGCCCGAGTGAATGTAACAGGCCACCTCGGGTGCACAGCATGCACTGTGCTAGAGAGTGTGGAGCTGAGCACGGGCGGCGGCCTGAGCTGTGACACAGAGAACAGCTGCACGGTATGTGCTGTCTTGGTTGTGTGAACTGAGAGATGTTTACCAAATTTGGGAGCAAGAGAGCTAATCACTTTATGAGGTCTTAAACAAGACATTAAATCCTGAGTGCAGCACTGGTGTTGGTACAGGGAGTGTCTGAGAAGCCTTTCTAGACCGAGAGAACCACTATATGTTCTTGGTAAACAATGGTAACAGGGGCCAGGGAGATGGCTCGGTGGAATAAGTGCTTCCCCGGCAAGCACAAGGGCCTGAGTTCAATCCACGGTTCCGCAAAAAA